>JAJEJO010001567.1:171887-235264 GCA_020662805.1 Glaucomys volans
TTTAGAGACAGGGTCTCACTGAGTTGCTTAGGGCCTCGCTAAGTTGCTGAGGCTGGCTTTGAACTCGCGATCCTCCTGACTCAGCCTCCCAAGTCGCTTGGATTACAGGTGTGCGCGGCCACGCCCGGCTAGAACCTACTCCATTTTCTAGAATTGTCACAGTAGGCCCTGAATGACACCTAGAGGTTTGTCCAGCAACTTGGATTCAAATGTGTGTGTTTACCAAGGTCAGTTAAGTCTTGTTGATCTACCCTGGGCTTCAGCATCTGTTCTTTCATTTTTATTTAGGGTACTACTCTGGAAAAGACAAAAACTTCCAGAATGGCAGAGTCCCTATTGAGTGCTGCTTTCCATGTTTTTGTTATTGTTTTGCTTTGAACGTTGTCTGCTTGGCCTTTGGTTTGCCTGAAGCCAGGCTGAGATCTGAGCTGCTTTTGTGTGGTCATACCCAGGTGCCTGCACACACCCTGTCCCTGCATGTATGTGCACAAGGCCCCTTAAAGCATGGGTTCAGCTAGAGGTCCCTGTTGCTGTCACAGCGACTTAAAAACCAAACACAAACTCCTTTCCTTTTTCTTCTAAATCTGATTAATGACTAGTTGGAAATTAATTAATTAATGTATTTATTTATTTATTTGGTATTGGGGATTGAACCCAGGGGCACTCCACAACTGAGCCACATCCCCAGCCCTATTTTGTATTTTATTTAGAGACAGGGTCTCACTGAGTTGCTTAGGGCCTCGCTAATTTGCTGAGGCTGGCTTCAAACTTGGAATCCTCCTGCCTCAGCCTCCCAAGTGCTGGGATTACAGGTGTGCGCCACCGAGCCTGGCTTTACTTGGAAATTTAGTTTGGACTGCCCTCTACCCTTCCATCCTTCATGCACATATTCCTAGTTAAGAATTTAGACTAGAGTCCACTAAGTCACACTTGACTCCACACTCTCTGAAATAAGCCCAGCATTGTGCCCCTTCCCTTATCTTCTCCTAGACCTGATGGTCACTTCTCCTCTTGGTCATAGTTACTTCCACATCATCTCATTATTCATTGTTGGTTGAAACAGCACTCTAACTTCTGAGAGGTAACATTAGCAGCTCATCCATGCCGAGAGCTTCCTTGGGTGCTGGGCTGGCCCTTCACCTACAACATCCCATGAACACCAGGAAGGAGTCACCACTGCTACCCCCCATGGACAGGTCTCCTGGGGCAAAGGTGCTTGCTCAAGGCCACAGAACTTGTCACTGTACAGGTGGCAGAGCTAGGATGCAAACCCAGGCATCAGAGGCCAGATCCTACTCTGGAGATGAGTCAGTGAGGCAAATCTGGATTTGTGCTGATGCTAGACTTATAGCAAAATTAAACTTCCAGCTGTTGTTTGAATAATTGAAATCTCCCACTACTACTCCGTCTTGTAAGTGCTTCGAGCAGTGCCTGGCACAACAGTGGTGCATATTAGTATTATTATATCTTGTCTTCAAGCCAGGTTTGTAAAAAAAAAAAAAAAACCCAAAAAAACCATAGCACACTCCTTGGCAAATGGAATTCCACAGTCAACTTTCTTTCCTACTACATTTTAAAATATACTCTGTCCCCTCCATCTCTAATCATAACCAACTAGGTATTAACCTAGTCAACTGTTGACCTCTCCTTGGGAAAGGAGACAGTCCTCACTATGCTTCCTGATATCTACTCTCTTTCCCCATTAATCTTATTGGGTCTTGCTCTATAGATGAGGCAAAAAGAACAAGTAGTAGGAACTTGGGGTCTGCCTGATGACTGATGTCCCAGCCCTTGAAATGCAACTACTTTAAAAGTGAGAAGCAATGTAGCATCTGGAAAGGTGTATGTGTGGGCTGCAGACAGAGATATGGGTTAAATTTTGGCTCTGTCAACTGATATCTGTGTGATTCTGGATTGGTTCCTTAACCTCTCTGAGCTTTAATTTGTTATCTACAAAATGGGGAGGGGGAATAACATCTATCTTCGGGTTTGACTGGTCTCTGGAAGGCAGTGGCACTCCATAACTATCTGCATTATTATTACATTTTCCTCAATCCCTGTGTCATGAGGCATAGTTCTTCCCTGAAATCAGTTCGTCACTACTTGAGGCTTTTCTGGAAGCATTTTAACCGGCTGTGCTGGTGACAGCCTTGCCAGCCCACGCCTGTGCGCTTGTTTTCCGGAGTTCTCGGCCTAGCCATCATACACTGATTTCCTTCAGAACCCCGACTTTCGGGAAAGGTGGAAGGCTGTGTGCTGAATCTGAGAAAGTGGAGCTGAGAGTGGAACACAGCCTAAATAGAACGCCGGTCCCGGCGGGTTCCTGAGCTAAATCCTTCAACTGTTCCATGACGTCATCCGGCCCCCTCCCCCCTGCTCCTACCACGGGCGTCTCCTGGGTACGCGGCAAAGAGGGCGGCGGTCCCCGCGCGCGCCACCAGCCATTCTAGCCCAGGGCTGGGTGGGCAGGCCCCCCTCCAAGCAGAGCAGCGCTGCAGCGGCACCAGGTATTTATAGCCGCTGCACAGCTGAAACAGCGCTCTTGTCCGCAGCAGCCAGCGCGCACACGCCCGCGTCGTGCTTCGGGTGTGCGCCGGCGGCCAGGTACCCGACAGCGGGCCGCCTGCGTCCCAGGAGGCTCTTCCGGCACGAGGTGGGAGTCGGGGTACCGGGAGGCCAACTGCACCCCTGCCCACGTGGAAGCAGCTCAGGAATCTGTCGGAGCCTCCTCCCAGGCCCCCGCCCGCAGCCCCTGTCGGCCACGTTCCTCACCGGTCCCCTGCGAAGACAATACCTCGCAGTTTTGGTTTCTCTCTGAGCCAGAGATGGTTGGCTGGTTTGGCTAGAGGGCCAACGCGTAGGTAGCTAGAGACTAGGTTAGGAGAGAGTGTGTATTTATGTACAAAAGAAACGCTCTGGGAACGCGTATTCATCTCCACCCCCACCGCGCCCTTGAGGTCTTGGATCCCTACAATCCCATAATTCTGGGCAGAACCTGGACTCGCCCAGTTCTCTATCCTCACCGAGAGGGACAAAGAGCAGAGGAGGTGAAGGAGGGAGGGCACTGATGCTTCCCCCGCTCCATCGTGGGCTCTTTCGCGCCCCTCCTGCCCGCCCGCCGTGGTGACCCGAAAAGGCAGCGGAGGAGGCCCCCTCCGAGTCAGCCCTGCTGACCCGACTCTGAAGGTCCTCAGAGCAGGAGATCCCACAGTCTGCTTGATGACCTGTTTCAGTTTTTAGCAACTAGGAATTTCCCCCTTCTAACCTCGACTCGCCATGCCATAGATCAGGCAAGATTTTCTCGGTTTGGAGCGCACATTTCACAGCCCTCGGAGGGTTGGCTTTTCTCGGTAAAGACGTCCTGCAGGCCAGTTTGGAGGTGAAACCCAGGCCTCAAAGGAGTCTGCCTTGGTCTTTCTTTTAAATATTTTTATTATGGGTATTTTCAAACACAGACAAATGATAACCCCCGTGTACCCCAAAACTCAGCCTCCGCAATTAGTAACTCACAGCTTACAGTGTTTTAAATCAACCCGGGTTCTCTTTGCACATCCGTCCTGAACTACTTTATAACAAATCCTGATTTTTTTTTTATCATTTATCCATAAATACTGTGTATTTTTAAGTGATGACTGTAAAAATTAGCTCAACATTGTCACTGTTCCTTAATATCAATAAACATCCCATAATTGTTCAAATTTCCTCAGTAGTCTTTTTTTTTTTTTTTAATAACTTGTTTGTCTGAAAGGTATACATATTGCATTTAGTTGATATATCTTTTGGGTTTCTTTTGATTTATAAATTCTCTATTTGTTTCTTGGTTTGCCTCTTTCTCCCTACCCCCTTTCTATCTTTCTCTGAACTTTCTTTGGAAGAAATCCCTAACCCTTTGTCCTGAAAAGCAGTGCTGTTCAAGCGCTAATGTGCATGCAAATTACTTGGAGGGGGGTGTTGTCCTATTAAAATAGGATTCTGATTCAGGAAGTCTAGAGTTGGGCCTGAGAGTCTGCATTTGTAACACATTTCCTGGTGATGTTAATGATTCACATTCCTGGGCCACACCTTGAGGAGTAAGACTGAATATAGTATTTCCCAGAGTCTGGATTTTGCTAACTGCATCTCTGAGGTGCCTTTTAAAACAAAACAAAACAAAACAAAACACAACAACAACAACAAAAAACATATTCCCAATCTATCCCATGCATTTAGTGTTTTTACACTAAAACCTTGATCAGATACAGGGATGGCTTTTTTTTTTGGCAGAATACTTCATTAGTGGGCTTTGTACCTCCTATTACATTTCATTAGCAGGCCCAGGGTGGGTTGTCTGCTTTCTTGGTGAGGTTCAGATGGATCAGTGTGTTCAGGTGTTGCCAGCCTAAACCTCCCATCATCGGCCTTCATCAGCCAGTGATGATCCTGGCCTAGACCCCTTATCACAGTCCCATAATGGCAGGATGCCCTTGTGGACACTTGGACCTTTCCAATGCCCTCCCTCTCTATCTTTCTTTCAAAACTCTACAGATGACACTTTCTCTATGAGTTTTCCTGTTCACTTTCCAAAAAGGGTTTCTCTCTCTCCCTTCTCTGTTTTGTCCTCTCAAAGAATCAAAGATCTGAAGCATCTTGCAATGTCACCCAGTCCAATTACCTCATTTTATAGATGAGAAAAACAAAGGCTACAAAGGCCAAGGGAATGGCTCAATGGCACAATGGCGACCAGAGTCAGATGATCTAGAACAAGACCTGTGGACATTTGAATTGACAACTAAGAAGTCAAGAGTGACTTCCAAAGAGACACTCTCATTGGATAAAGGCCAAGCACAGAGTATCAGAATGATAACGCCAGATGGAACACTGGAGATCACTCCTAATTACCAAAATGAAATCAGTAAGGTCAAAAGTTGGTTAAGTGCTCTTCCCAGATTACACAGCTACCTGAAGGAAGAGCTAGGGCTTAACCAGGGACTCCAGAGATGGTGATAGTAAAGGAACATGGTCTGACGGTCAGAAGAGCAATGTAATTTGATGGTAAGGTGGGACTGGAGAGGGAAGATGGGTTCTAAAAGGATGATGGGATTGAGGATAAGGCTTTCCTGATGTATGAGGCAGAGAAGATACTCCATTAATGCCTGTGGGATAAATGAATGCATAGAAGAGGATCTGGAGATGCTAGGATGAGATGTAGATAGAATGGAAGAGAAGATGATAAAAACAGTAGTATGATGTTGGTCTGGGGGATGATGTGATGCTGGTGTCCTTTCTTTTCTCAGTGAGTGAGAGAATTGGGCACAGCATAGCTGTCTTGAAGAGGGAAGAAGGAAATACTGCACCCATTTCTAGCAAACACAATATTTCAGTTTCAATGGGGAGGAAGAGAGAAGATCAAGGAAGAGGTGGACTATGTCTGGACACACTTCTATTGGGCTGGGGGTGGTGGTGAGCAGGAGATGAGGGTGGTCTCCCTGGAGGCCTGGGCTCCATGTCAGAACCTCAGATAGTCACTGAAGGGCAGAGAGGTAACTGACATACACCTGATCACCTCTTCCCTCCCCCTTTTTTTTTTTGCAGTGCTGGAGATTGAACTCAGGGCCTTATGCTTTTGAGGCAAGCACTCTACCAACTGAGCTATATCCCCAGCCTTCCCCCCCCTGTTTTGAAGGAACAGGACACAGAAAGACATTAGGCAGACAGCATTAGTGAACTTCCCCTGCAGCCCCAGGGGCCTGGAGAGCCTAGAAAGGACGGGGTGGTGATGTTCATTTGCAGTGGGAGCATAAATGAGCTAGGGTGGGAGGAGAGGAGCCCTCTGATTGGCTGGGTAGGCTGGAATGCTAACCCAGTAAGGTCTCCTTTGGTTTGGAAGGAGGAGAGTAGGTGAGGAAGACTGCTAACTGGGTCCCACAGAGTTGGGGCCTACTTTTCTTTCTGCTATGGCGAACTGCCTAAGTTGCCCACCAGTTCTTTTTGTTTTGTTTTGTTTTGTAATGGGGTGCTGGGGAAGGAGCCCAGTGCCTCACACGTGCTAGGCAAGTGCTCCACCACTGAGTCACAACCCCAACCCCCACCAGTTCTTTTTATTTCTCATAAAATCCTACCCTGCCAGCAAAGAAGCATCTCCTCTAGAAGAGGATTCCCAGTGCTCTAGTTAGACAATAATCTCCCCCTTCTCTAGATTTGCATTGCTTTGCTTTCCCCTCATCTATGGAATGTACGTTCTGTGAACCCCAGGAAATCTGAAGCTCCTGGAAGGTGGGAAGCATAGGATAGGCAGCTCTGTGTTCTCCTGGAATGTCTTACCCAAATCAGGTGTCCAATATATTTGTGAATTCAAAGGAAGAATGTGTGGAGAAATCCTAATATGGAAACCAAGGTGTTTCTTAAAGAAATCTGGCAAGATTTCCTTCCTTCCAGATGAATTCCCCCAACCTCTCTGATTGAATATAGTAACCAAATAAAGTGGACTGAATGTCCTAGATAGAGAGAGAGGTGGTGGATTAACACAAGTCTGCATGAAGTGGTCCTCTGATCAACAGCTACAGGAAATCCCCATATACCTACAGGGTAGCAAGAATAGGGCACAGAAGGCACATTTCACATGAGAGAGGCATTAAGAGACAAAGACAAAAGCACTCATTCATCCATCAATAATAATGAGAGCCTACTTATTCTCTGCTGAACTTGGGGATGGAGAGTCCCTGTCCTCAAGCTGCTCACTGCAGATCAGTGCCGGAAACAGGCTTCTGCTGCCAAATGCTTAATAACAGGCTCTCTGGGAAAACAAAAAATTAACTCTGATGGTTATGTTCTATGGGGTAAATACTCCCACTGTCGTCAATTTCAAGGGTCTAGAAGGCATCATCCAAAGGAAAGTTGAGAAAAGATGCACCCAAAATTGGGGCTCTAGAACCCCACTGACTGGAGGCAACAAAACAGAAGAGGAAGTAGATACTGTCATATCTGCAAGATATGTGGCCAGAATAGAGAAATTTACTGAGACTGAAAGAAAAACACCCAGGGCAAACAGTGATATCTGTTTTCCCTTGAGAAGAACTAGAGAGAATGCTTTTAGTGTTAATAATCTGATATTGTCAGGGAAGAAAAGGTGCTATATTGAGAGCTGTTGATAAGGGGTGACAGCGTTACTGGAAAGATAGTCTAGTACTCCCGACATACAAAACTTGGCCTGGCATATCAGTCAATCTGTATCCAGAGAGGTTGATTTCTATTGTTTTAGGAGCTGATGTCTGTTGGGGGCAGTTAGATAATAATACTGACACACATATATGTTATATAATATTAATTGATTTATCGAGTAACTGTTAGGAACCAGGCACTTCATATATTTTATGATGAATCCTTACAACCTTGAAATGTCAGTATTTGTATCCTCATTTTTGCAGATGTGGAAACATTGAAACTAAGGTCTTTTTCCAGAATTTGTGGTATCTTTATCAGCATTAGAGTTTCCTACACAAGGACAAGCAGCAAGATCAAGAAGCCAGTCCAACTTAGTATGCCTGTTAATTGTGTGCTTTGTTACCTATGAGACCACATTGGGAGTATTCTAAAAAAACTCAAGAGAATTCAGTTTTTCTTTTCTTTCCTTCCTTTTTCTTTCTTCTTCTTCCTTTTTTTTTTTTTTTTTGGTACCAGGGATTGAACCCAAGAGTACTTAACCACTGAACCCCACCCCCATCCCTTTTTAGTTTTTATTTAGACAGGGTCTCACTAGGTTGCTTAGGGCCTCGCTAAGTTCCTGAGGCTGGCTTTGAACTCAGATCCTCCTGCCTCAGCCTCTTGAGCTGCTGGGATTACAGGCGTGCACCACCACACCCAGCTCAATTTTTCATTTTAAGGAAGACACTGGGGGAAAAAATGGAGTCTCTCAAGAGAAGAGTGGTCAGGATAGTTATAGGTCTATAAATACAGTCATATAAGGAACTGGGACGTGTAGTCCAGTGAAGATTAATGGGAGGCAATGTGGAAGATGCATCTTCAGCCCTAGGAAGAGAGGGCTTGTAGAGGACCCAGGAGGGAAGTTCTGCGTGGCTCTGGAGGATGAACACAGGTCCAATGAATGAGGAATTCAGTTCATTCAATCCACAAACACTTACTGTGTACTGAGTTTGTTCCAAGTGCCGACTAGGGAAGCAGATGGCGAGGAACAGGGCACACAACTCTCATTCAACATTAGGAAGAACTTTCTGAAAATCATTGCTGTCCAACAATGGAACAGGCTTACTGAGAAGCAGGGAGCCTCTTATTCCCATCCTTGGAGTATTCAGGAGGCTGAAGGCCCACTTATCAGAATGTGCAAGAATGAATCTTTCATTGAGTGGTAAGAGGAACTTACCCTTTCCAGTTCAGAGAATTCCGAGTTCAGAATTTGCTTTGGCAAGCTAAAGTGTGCTGGATGGAAAAAGTGTCACTGTGACACTCATCTCCCCCTTTCTGCCCAGCCCTGTGCACCCAGCTGTGTGCTTCGAGTTCTCTGATGCGAAGTGAGCCATGGAGGGCCAGTTACACGGGAAAGAGGCTGCCATCTGTGACAGGGATGATGGAGTTCTGGCAGGTTTGTGTGGGCTCAGGGAATGCAGCCTTGAAGCCATGTACACACAACCTGCTTAGGAACAACCCATGGCAGAAAATGTTTTCTTCCTCTTCAGCCCTCCTCTGTTGCTGTGCCAGGCAGGCACAATGGTGCCTTTGAGAGGGGCAGCTGGAAGGGGTGTTGGCAGAGGCGCTGGAAGTAGAACACTGCAGCTGGGGGTGGGGGCCCTAATTCATTTCCAGGAGTGAGCCGGCACTGGGTGCCAGTTTCCAAAACAAAACTGCTGTTTCTCAGAGCTCATGGTGGTCGGTTGCCCCAGAGTGGGACAGAGGGCAGATCAGAACCATTTCCTATCCACCGCTCTGCCCTCCCCAAGCTTAGAAAAACCCTGGAGTGTTAAGGTATTCTTGTTCTGGATGCAGATTAATAGGTTTGACTGTCTATCTGAGGAGCTGAGACCAGTCTGGGCTGGAGGAGGTTTTCTGAGGAGTCCAACTCTCCTGCAGGTAGAGCAAAGCTGGTGGCCCTAGGATTGGCAGGGCTCAAGGGCAGGTAGGCTTCTGGGCAATAAAAAGAGCTCGGAATGGAGACCTCCTCTTCTGCCCTGCAGGATTATGTCCTCCAATCCCACAACTGCCCAGTGCCCTTGCTGCCATATGGGCTCTGCCCACTCACTGTCTTAATTCTGGTGGGAAAGAGGTGGGAGAACCCTGGCATTTCCTGTCCTGGTTCTCAGTTGTCCCAGACCCTCTGCTACTTTCAAAGATCCCAGGACAGCTCAGAGCAGGGCGTGGGAGGTCTTTCCACTTGGTGCAGGGTTAGGAGAAGGCCCAAGTGTCAGGCTGCAGGCTCGGCCACCCCCCACTTTGTGTTACAAATGGAGCAGGATGAATCCCTTTTATTCTAGTGGTTTCCAACAAAAAGGTGTGATTTAAGGCTGGTCAAGTGGCAATTTCTATTAATGTTCACACTAAATATGGGATTTTGACACTCTGGTTTAATTTTACAATCAACAAATAACTCCTGAGGAAGTACTTCATTTCAGGCTCTGTGATGGGCCTGGGAATCCAGAAAGAATAAGGAAGTCCTTGCTTCACAAAGCTGACCGCCTGATCCACATGCCAAGTCCTCTGTCAACACGGTAGAGACATGTATTAGGTGGAAAGCAGAAGTGTAATGCAGAGGACATCTCCTATTGGGGGTACCTGGCTTTGTGGGGACACATGGGATCACAAATGCAGGCCTGAAACTCATCTAATCTTGGAGTACTTACTTTCTGAGACTCAGTTTCCTTGTTTAAATAATAAGAATAATACACACCATGCACAGTTGTTATGAGGATTAAATAAAACAATGTCTGAAAGTACTAGGACAGAGCTCAGTAGGCTCAGTGAGTGGCCACTATTGTCCTTCATTTGTCAATCCCTATAAACTTGAGTTATAACGTGTATTTGTGTTCAGAGGCATTTATCCCATCCCTTGTGAGATTCTATGCCCTCCTTTTAAGTCAATTCTTCTACCTTCTTCATTCCTTCTCTAAGGAAGGCTTCTCCTTCTTTAAGGAAGACTGGGATCAGCGAGTTTATGACCTTGCATACTAAGTTAAGAAAATAGACTTATCTGCTCCAGCCAACAAAACATATTTGTATATACAATTCTCTAACAGTTCAGTTTTGGAGGAAAAAAAAGAATTGAAGTATTTGTCCTCCTTGAGGTCCACAAGTCTCTGGAGGTGGTGATGGGGATCATAGATTCTTTTCAATACTCTAAAATGTCTAAAAGAATGAATATGTTTCCCACTGATGGGGCCTCACATTTTATTATTACTTAAAAGATGCATTTGTTTGGGATAAGTTACTCTTTTACCAAGAGACCTTGTTAGCTAAAAAGCTAAGCCCTCTGGGGCAGAGGTTAGCTGACAGCATCTTCCAGAAACCTGTTGGGGGAGAGGGTTCCTATATAGCATGTAAATCATGTGACCTCCAGCCTTGGTCCTCTGAGATTTCCTGGGGTCCTGTCAAACCTATTGTGTATCACTCAACTACTTTGAGAAAGTGCAAGCACTAGACTTTATCTTTAAAAGTTATTCCTAAGTCCTTGGAAGACACAAAATCTGTATCACCAGGAATCTAAAGACAAAAGAAAATCAAAGCCATTCACAAGAAACAAAGGAAATGGGAAAGAACTGAAAAATAAAAGCATATGGAGGAATAGAGACTTAAAGTGAACTACAGGGCACACATTTGAGGGAAATGAAAAAGAGGGTCGTTTGAGAGAAAAAGTTGTGCATCAGAGCTGCAAGCAAACAATGGGATTTTCTGAGGGAAAATTGACAGAAACAATTTCTCCTTGGTCAGCGGAACAATTCTAAGTGTCAGCCAAGGAAACTGATAGTAAATGCATGGTTGAAAGAAATGGAGAGATGGGGATGATGTGCTGCCTTTAAAAATGGATGATGATTTAACAAAACCAAGTGATCAATCCTAGAGGTCCTCAGGAGGTCTGAAGTTAAAGACAAGGGGGGGCTAATATTATTATGGGATTGAAATGAGGCCAACCTTCCAGCGGTACTGATCCATTGGTGAGAGTGTGGGTTACTTTTCTTTTTGCCCCTCCAGATTTCAAGATGTTCTAACCATGCATTTGCATTACTTTGCAAAGCGGGGAAGAGTTTAGCTCACCTGTCAGCAGGGAGCAGGAAGAAAGCCAGGTGGAGCCTCTGAGCAGGGGGAGCAAGTGGATGGGCAGGAAGAGGAAATCCCAAGTGGGAGAGCTGAACTGCATGGTCGCTCAGCGGATGATGCTAGAAAGAGGGGCGCACTGGACTTGACTGGGAAGGGAACAGACCAGAAGGAAGACGTCTCTCTAAAGACCATTCTAGTCTCATTCTTGCCTCTAGGGCTTGATGCACCATCGGTCACCCCTTTTATTTTCTCGGGTTTCCCTTCCCTTTCATTTGCCGTGGCTGGCTGAGCGAGTTGAGCGATCACTGACCACTGTCTACCCTCCTTTCTCCAAGCTCTGACAGGCTCCACCTGCCCAGCATGACAGAAAAGACCCAGGCTTAAAGGTCTCTTCTTCAATTTAAGAGTGTGCACTCCAGCGGGTGGATGGCAAGAGAGAATAAGAGAATGCCTCTGTTACAGTTGAGAGCCATGGCTTCTTCTCTGCCCATTCTGGATGAGTGAACCCGGTCAAGCTACTGAACATATAAAGTCCTTCATTTCTCTGTTTTGAAAAATAATGGCACTGGATTGGATTGGCGTACCTAAAGGAATCTGCCTAATCTTAAATTGACTCTTTTTTTTTTTTTTACCCCTCCCTGCCAGTACTGGGAATTGAATGGAGAGGGGTTGACTCCGTTGAGCTATATCCCTAGCCCTTTATAAATGTTGAGGTAGGGTTTTGCTGATGTGGCAAAACTTGAATTTGGGATCCTCCTGCCTCAGCCTCTGGTGGAGCTGGGATTACAAGCCTGTGCCTCTGTGTCTGGCCTGACTTATTCTTTTTTTTTTTTTTTTTTTTTTGCGGTGCTGGGGATTGAACCCATGGCCTTGTGCTTGCAAGGCAAGCACTCTACCAACTGAGCTATATCCCCAGCCCCCTGACTTATTCTTTATGAAGCTTCTTTATGCACACATAGGTGTGCTTAATGGTTTTTTTTTTTTCCCCCAAATTTATTTATCTTCTGCTGATTCTGTAAATAGTAGCTTTTATAATATGCATTTCTTTTTTTACTTTTTTAAAGATTTGTTTTAATTAGTTATACAAGATAGTATAATGTACTTTGATACATCATATATAATGGAGTACAGTTTCTCATTTCTTCTGGTTGTACATGATGTAGAATCCCACTGGTAGTATAGTTATATATGTACATAGAGTCTATGTATATATGTCTGATTCATTCTATTATCCTTCATACTCCCTTATCCCCTCCCATCCATTCTTTCACTCCCCTCTACCTAATCTAAAGTAACTCTATTCTTCCCTAACCCCCCACACCTTATTATGAATTAGCATCTGCGTATTAAAGAAAACATTCAGCCTTTGGTTTCTTGGGATTGGCTTATTTCACTCAGCATATTCTTCAGCTCCACACATTTAGTGGCAGATGCCATAATTTCATTCATTTTTAAGGCTGAGTAATACTCCATTATATATATACATATATATATCACATTTATATATATACATATATATACATATATATACATATATATCACATTTATATATATATATACATACATATATATCACTTTTTTTATCCATTCATCTGTTGAAGGCAGTTTAGCTATTGTGAGTTGAGCTGCTATAAACATTGATGTGGCTACATCACTGTAATATGCTGATTTTAAGTCCTTTGGGTATAAATCAAGGAATGGGACAGCTGGATCAAATGGTGCTTAATGTTTCTGTTAGGTTTTAGGATTCTCATAGGTGAGACCCACCCAGATCATGATTGGTACTTAGTTCACTCTGCATTTTTAAGTCAATTTTTTTTTGGGGGGGGTGGAAGGTAAAATTCACAGAAGATAATATTAATCATTTTGAAGTGTACAATACAGTGGCATTTGGTAGAGTCACTCAATGTCATTTTAAGGTAGTTAGTCTAACACAGTCAATTGGGTTGGTTCTTTTCTTTTTTTGGTATGGGAATTGAACCCAGGGGCACTTGACCACTGAGCCACATCCTCAGCCCTCTTTTGTAGTTTATTTGGAGAGAGGGTCTCACTGAGTTGCTTAGGGACTCACTAAGTTTCTGAGGTTGGCTTTGAACTCAAGATCCTCCTGTCTCGCTCTTCCAAGCTGCTGGGATTACAGGCATGCCCAGCCTGGTTAGTTCTATTTTGTTGTTAAAAAAAAAAAAAAAAAAAAAAAAAAAAGTGCTGCACTGCATTCCCATGCTGATCTCAGGCTCAGATGCAGGAAATTCTTCAGGTCTAGGGTGAGAAGCACCTGCTGGCTCAGACAGTCTATAAATGCATTTAGTGTGGATTACCCAACTTCACTCCAAGGTGGTTTGCCACACAGGTTCCCACTAGCAGTTTATGAGAGTCCCATTTCTGCTCCTCCTTGCCAGCAATGGCTGGGACATCCATGGAGCACTAGAGAGCAGGTAAAAGGAAGGAACCAGCTCTAGCAACATCAGCACAAAGAAAGCTCAGGGACACAGAGTGCAAAGGGAGTGTGCGAGACTTCAGGTTCACTATAGGATTTTATTTCTTTGATGAAAAATACCGAAAGGAAATAAGATACAATACTGAAAAATCAATTCTGAGTGAGGGGGAAGTCGGTGTTTGATAAAACTGTCCTCAATAGTTTTCTATGTTATTTTTAAATCCTCAGTGAAAAAGGGTAACTCAGCCTTCTGTTCCCCTGCTCTGGGAAGGTGATTAGGACACTTGCCACTTAGGGCTGCTGTGCAGATTTAGGGAGACACTTAGTACTACTGCCAGTTAAATAAAAACAAAATAAAACAACAACAATAACAAAACCCCAAAAGAGGTGCCATGGCGCATGCCTGTAATCCCAGCAACTCTGGAGGATAAGGCAGGAGGATTCCAAGTTCAAAGCCAGCCTAGGCAACTTAGTGAGAGACTGTCTCAAAATAAAAAATAAAATGGACTGGGGATGTAGCTCAGTGGCAAAGAGCCCTTGGGTTCTATCCCCAGTACCAAAAATAAATAAGTAAATTTCCTTATCAATAATCAAATTAAATTAATTTAAAAATTAACTTAAAAAATCCAAGCCCTGAAAACTTCAAGTAATCAAAGAGACAGGTCAGTTCCCTTCTACTCTATTTTACAGATGTGAATATTGAGGCTCAGATACATAGTTGAGCAAATCGCCTACCCCAAGAACAGAACAAGGCTAATAATCCCAGGTCTGTGAGTCTCAGGCCCCTTCACTGCAGCCCTGGCCAAGTGTCTGCAGGTGGGCAGTAGATCTGGGGTCACCTCTTCCCTGCTTGAGTCATTGGGCTGCCAAAATAGGGTTCAGAGTGATCTGACTAGGGCAGCTGCCTGGGACTCTTTGAATCTAGTTTCCTTAGCACTTGTTAAGTGAGCACTATGTTAACCAGTCCTCTTGTGTTTCCTGGGGTATTTTCTCTTGTCACCTGGGCTATGAGCTTTATTTCAGAGATGGAACCAAGTCTCCTATTCCTTCTCAGCCAGTCACTAGCCTCAGAGAGTCTGTAAACCACATGAATGGCTTTCAGAGAACTTCCCTGCAAAGTCTCATTTGGGCTTTAGTTTCACCATTCAACCTTTGACTAGAGTGATCAAAAAGAAATAAATGGACTTCACTATCTGTTCCCTGAGTTCCTTACAGTTGTGCCCTTTCTCAGGTCACCAAACCCCTCAGCCGCAGTTTCCTCATCTGCAGGGTGAGGACATGAATATCTGCCCAGCGTGTCCTGTGGGTCAAGATAAAGTGAGATGTTGTGTAGAAAAATCTTTTTTAAGCTTTGGGGCAGTTTTTCTCTCTGACTGTCTCCTGCTGTCCACCTGAATCTCTGATTCCTTCCTCAAATGAACAGGAGGACTGTGTCCTCTGATCTTTGAGAATCCCTTCTTGCAGAGTTGTGCAGCTGCCTGAACTGAGAGGGAATCAAACAGTCCCACAGAGCACAGAGGGAAAAAGAACTGTGGATCCAGGCTGAAGGATTTGCTGGGTTTTAACACTTGGTAGGTAAATCTCTGCTCAACTCACTTCAGAAGAATCTGGAATCTTCTCTTCCCAGTTTCCAGCAATGAAGACTCAGTCAAGTATTGAGTATCTTAGCATCACCTTAAAAATGTGGCAATACTTGCCTCTCTGGTTTTCCTATCAAATGAGGATGTGTCATGCTAGACAGTTAAAGCATGTGACTTTGTCCCTTGTTATTTTTTTCTCTCCCTTCTATTTACCCTTCTAACTATCTCTGCCTTGGTTTGTTTTTATTCATTCATAAAATGGAGGTGATAATGTAATAATCCTTGGCCTACTTAGTTCACAAGGCCATTGTGTGACTTGGAATAAAGGCTGTGGCAGGGTTTTGAAAACAGTGAGGTGATGTAGAAATACCTGCATGGGGTGTTCTGGGTCTCACTGACCTGGAGCTGGTGAATCCCCACAGGCCTGGGCTGTTGGGTGCTGCAGCAGCTACATTTAGAAGGTCTCTTAACATAGCTTCTCTCTCTCTTTTTTTTTTTTTTGGTACTGGGGATTGAACCCAGGGGCACTCCACCACTGAGTCACATCCCCAGCCCTATTTTGTATTTTTTTTAGACACAGGGTCTCACTGAGTTGCTCAGGGCCTCGCTAAATTGCTGAGGCTAACTTTGAACTCGCGATCCTCCTGCCTCAGCCTCCCAAGTGCTGGGATTACAGGCGTGTGCCACCACGCCCGGCTATAACATAGCTTCTCTTACCTGCTTTTCCTGAGGTCCTGATGCTCTCACAATTACCTGCTATGCTTTGCAGTCTCTTTACACCTGTCACTCACATGCCTTGTCCCCACCCCCCACCCCAGAGTGCCCCTCTGGATCACATAATAGTGGGAGGATGGTACACTCACTATTCTCTGAATGCAGAAATAGTGCCTGCCCCAATCTCGGGCTGTCAGAAGCCACTGTCACATGACAACCTCACCCCCTCTTCCTCCAGCTTACCCTCATGAATAAATACTAAAAAGACTCATTATAGGGAGATAAGAAAAACAGGAAGTGCTTTTGAAAAGTCCCAACAACCCACAGTGTGAACAACCCCACTCCTCCAGAGGCCACCAGGGTCTTTTGCCACTAGACCACCAGCCCCCTCTGCAGTTGAGGAAGTGCTGCTGTGTCTTGGACCCAGAGGGGACAGTGGGGCAAGGCCAGCCTGGAGCCAGGAGGGCGGGCCACCGAGGCAAGGCCAGCTGCAGGGAGAACAGGCAGGCGCTGTGTGCAGCTGGCCGCGGTTAGGCCAGGGCTGTCCCTCACTTGTGGTATATTTAAAGAGATCCCACCAGGCGATCGTGCCAACAGGAAAAATGCACACAGATCTCTGTTAGCCACACTCAATCCCCTGGCCAAAGCCTCCTCCTTTAGCCACAGTTCCCTGGTGGTGTGTTTGCGTGTAAATAGAAGAGGGCTGGCTCCTCAGTCTCTTCCAGGTGTAGGTGACCTCAGCCATCTACCACCTGGGGACACAGTTCCCCTGGCTCCTGGGCCTCTGTGCCCACTGACTGAGCTGGCCAAAAGTACAGGGGATTAGCCAAGGATCGGTGCCTCCCACCCTGGTGTCAGTAACCTAGCAACCAAAGGGGAGAGGCAGGCAGGCAGATGAGTCAAATAGAGCTGCTCAGAACCTCTGGCTTAGTGTTTGTTTGTGAAAACTCCCTGGGAGTGTGCACATAACCTCCTTCCTGCAGGGAGTGGCGTGGTGGGGCTTTCCCACAGTACTACAGGCCTAATGTTCTTTTCAAAGGGATGCCCAGGCCCCCCACACAGCTTATGGAGGCTTCGAGACCAGGCCAGGGGAGCCCATAGTGGCTGAATTCTCTGGTGCCTCTCACTTTTTTTTTCTCAAGTGAAGAGGAGTTATAGGCCTGAATCCCACAGGGTTGGTAGCTAAGGACTCGTGGCCTCAGGTCTCCCAGAATGAAGACAGTAGGTGTACACGAAAGTTTGGGCTTTTGGTGGCTAGAGACCAAGGAGAGATGCTCACAGCAGTGCCTGAGAGACTTGGGAGAGGAGCCCTAGAGAGGATGGGGGTGGGACACGGGGCTGCTTATCTACCAGGGCAGGGGTTCCAGCAGGATAGGCAAACCGTCTAAGGCAGGCTGCTACAAGTGCTGAAGAGCTAGGAACACACTCATGCACCAAGGGGATCAGCTGTGTAATTGGTGGGACTCAGTGCAAAGTGAAAATGCAGGGTGCTTTGTTAAAAAATTATCGAGAATTTCAGGCTGAAGACAGAGAGCATTGGAAGAAGGACCCTTCTGAATGTGGGGGCTCTGTGACTGCTCAGGCTGCACACTCACCAGGCTGACCGCACCCCTGAGAGCAGCTCCTTGAAGCCAGGGGCTGAGCTGGGGGCTGTCTGGTCAACTCTCTACCCCCATGCCCCCACCTCTGCTGCTTCATGGCCACCAGTTCCAGACTTGGGACATTGCCTCTACCCCACAGCAGCCCCTCACCCTGCGCTGGTGGTAACTGTCCTTGTCTCTTTGGAGGGGTGGGGAGGGAAGCAGTTGGGTTACACTGAAAGATGACTGAGAGTCAGAAGGGACTAAGGGTCCCAGAGCCCCAAGGATTCTCTGGACAGGCTCAGCAACTACAGACCTCTGGGCAAGGTCATGGAGGTGTGTGAAGACAGGACAGAGGCACAAAATATAGACTGCACTCTGGTCCCCCTCTTAAGGACCCAAGAGGCTCTGTCTTGAGAATGCATGTATGATATTCCAGAACCGGAAACCAGTTCAGGAAGCCTTCTCTTCGCCTGGAGCTTACCTCCAACTCGATGTGGTCATGGAGTTTCTTGCAAGTGGCTGCAAAGGTCTCTGAGGTGCCAAATTCAAAGTACCACAGCTTGTTCTTCATCCTGGAATATGGAGCAGAGAGATGGCTCAATATTCTGTGCTTGAAATGGTCAAGGAACAGAGTTATGTTATTTGGTCTAGGAGGCCCAAGTCCTCAGCATTCCTTAATCTTACATTTTTAGTACTTGTTAATCAGATGATCAACGAATCGAAACAATTACCAACTGTTCTTGCCAGGAACTTAGAGAAAACTTCATTCTTTCCTTTTTTTTTTTTTTTTTTTTGTGGTGCTGGGGATTGAACCCAGGGCCTTGGGCCTGCTAGGCAAGTGCTCTACCACTGGGCTACACGTCCAGCCCCAAGCCCATTCATTTCTTATGCACCATGCATCATGGCAACTCTGGGTGAACTGGTAACTGCTCTCTGAACTTCTGTGAACTTTCCCTGATGCAGCTTGAAGCAAGCAGGAGAAAGGCCTGCTTGCCTTGCACAGCATCGACAAAGAGCTCCATGGAAAATCAACCAGAGGTGGCAAATGACAGCATGCTCTGGTCTGGTCACTGTCTTTTCCTCTACTAATTCAGAGGGACTTTGGGTAGAGACCTCTTTTGGGTATGGCTGAGGTACAGAGGGGAGCCATTTGAGACTTAGGGTGTGTAGTCTTAAGACAGAGGAGATAGATTCACATGTACTGAGCCAAAATAAGTGCTGCTTTGTCTATTCTTTGGGGGGAGCAGAGAGAAGCAATAAATTTGCAAGAAAGTTGTTTGGTAGCAGTAGTCACTGTTAGGTCTAATTGGGTGGCTGCAGGGGGAGGGAGCATGGTCACCTAGCAACACACTGTGCCAGAAGTGACCAATGAGGCACACCTGCTGACCCTGACGTCCACCTTGGGTCCACCTTTTCCTGGGCAGAACCCCTTGACCCCCTTCCTCTGTATAAAAACCCTGAGCAGCCAAAGCCACGTGTGATTTCTCCTGGCTCTCCCACTCCGACTTTCACCCCCGGGGGGCTGGAGATTTCGCCCGGGACACACATTCCAATAAAATCAAGCTACCACTATTGTCTGATTCTGGCGAGTGCACTCCTTTTCGCCCCGCCGCCGCCTTTGGGAGCTCTACCCGCCGGGTCCTCCCGTCGCCCTTTCGTGAGTTTTACAGTCACCCCCCAATTATATTTGCTTAGACCATCATGACCTTCATTTAGAGGTAGATGTTGTTCAAATGTGCTTCAAAGTAGGAGCTCACCATTTCAAGCTTTAAAATTTTTCAACATTTTCTTGAAGAGAGAGAGAGAGAGAGGGAGAGAGAGGGAGAGGGAGAAGAGGAGAGAGAGAGAGAGAGAGAGAGAGAGAGAGAGAGAGAGAGAGAGAGAGAAGCAATCAATGGGTTCCCATATAGCTGGGGCTTTGCAAAGTCAGATGGTGTGCCTGACACTTGGTGGTTTTGATCAGATGGTCTCACCAGGAAGTGTTTCTAAAGGTATTCCATTCCTTCCACCCCAACTGTCACCCCATTATCAGGGTCTGGCTAAGAGAAGGGACACCTGTCCAGTTTACAAGCTGACAGATTTTGCTAAGGAAGGATTAAACAAAATCACATTCCTTCTGGCACTCAGGAGAGAGGAAGCCACCTTGAATGTTGCTAATCCTCTGTCCTCAGATTTGTGGACCAAGGGGAAGGAGCATTCTCTAGAGGGAGGAAGGCTCTGATTTCTTTCTGATTTTCCTTCAGCCATAGCAGATGACTCATCAGAATGACAGACATCTTCTCTGCACATCTCCAACAGTCTACCTAGAACTTGGAGGTGAGACTGTGTTCTTCCATTTGTATGAAGATTTCTAAGATCTAGTTGGTTGGGAAGTAGCCTTTTTGACTACTAGTGTGCATAAAAATAAATGATAAATGAAGAAGGAAATAGGAGTAAGTAAGGTGTAGGGAATTAAGCCTCACAAAAAAGTTGGAAGGGCTGGGAGTGATTTAGACCAGGGTTCTCATCCAGTGTACCATGCACAGGTGTGCCTGAGATACAGCTCTCCTTAGCTCCCAGGGCGGCAGGTGGGCACTGGGGCAGGCCAAGTGCCCATACACATTCTCATCTATATTGTCAATATTAGGAAAAGATGTTTTCAGTTTTTTAAATTTTTATTTATTTTTTTTTTTGCGGTGCTGGGGATTGAATCCAGGGCCTTGTGCTTGCGAGGCAGGCACTCTACCAACTGAGCTATATCCCTAGCCCAATGTTTTCAGTTTTTAAGCATGCTATGCTGCAAAAAAAAAAAAAACATATTGGGAAGCATTGTTCTAAATAGGGGTTCTCTGGGCAGAGATGTGTGAAAATGCAGATTCTGATTTAGTAGTTCAGGGTTGGAACTGATCCTTCATTTTCTAACAAGTTGCTGGTGGTTGTAAGTATGTGGAGACTCCATCTATAGTTCTCAAATGTTAGTATTCATAAGAATTTCCTAGGAAATGTGATTAAAATGCTGCTCCCAGGGCTCCTATCTGTGGCGTTGTGGGGTGAAGCCCAAGAATATGCATTTTTATGAGTGTCCTGGTAATCATATGTGTATGGTCAGTGACAGGACTTTGAGAAACATTGCTGTAGATCCCCATGCATGAATACCATACACAAGGACAGAACTCATTAGACCTGAAGGAGTGGTCTCCTCAGGGAGAAGAGAATGAGAGTCAGATGCCTTTCAACAGTCAATGATGGAAGAGACCAAGTAACAGGAACAACACAGACCATCGTAAACACCAAGGTCAAGCACCCCTTTCCGGCAGCAAGAGCATCTCTATAGCCAGGAGACTTGCATTGTGATTCCATTTCAAGTATCACTGCTGGTCTGAATCATGACTTTTGGAAAGTTGTTGCCAGGAGATTTAGAGTTTTAATAAAAATTTCCGGAAGCTACAGCTATTTTTTTGTCCATACAAGGTTCTCCTGATGATCTAACAAAGGTAAGAAGGTCAGTATTGCACAAGGACAGAGGGCCAACTGCACTACTCATCCATTGCTGGCTGTGCTACTTCTGGAAAGTTGTTTGATCTCTTTAAATCTCAGTTTTCTCATCTGTAAAATGGCGATAATAAGATCTACTTCAAAGGATAGTTGAGAAGATTAAATAACAGCAAAGTGCTTCACATACTCCTTGTTGCTTATCCAGAACTTTAGCTACTTACTATTAGCTAGCATCTTTTTTTTTTTTTGGTACTGGGGATTGAACCCAGGGGCACTCCACCACTGAGCCACATCCCCAGCCCTATTTTGCATTTTATTTAGAGACAGGGTCTCACTGAGTTGCTTAGGGCCTCCCTAAGTTGCTGAGGCTAGCTTTGAACTCGAGATCCTCCTGCCTCAGCCTCCCAAGTGCTGGGATTACATGTGTGCGCCACCGCGCCCAGTTTAGCTAGCATCTTGAGTTGACATATTTGAATGAGAGCAAAGCAAAAATGATAGATCTTGTTGTATAGCCGTAGATATTATGTAGTCATATTTTTAAAAAATATATAGTTATATTTGTTAGATCAAATGTCTTGACTTTTGGCTAAAATATATGTTCCCCCTCATGACTAATTTAACAGATTTTTTTTTTCCCCAGAGTCACAGACCACACCCAAATCCTTGGTTAATTATCTTGACTAGTCACATGATTAGCCAAAGACATGATGTGATTGCAAATATGCTTCTCAGAAAGTGCACGTTTGATGTGAGACAAAACATTTAAAATTCAACAAACATTCATTGTGCCAGGGACCAGGAGAGGGTGTACCAGATGCAGTCAAGAACAATGCAGCATCCCATGAAACAGGCACCTTAAAGGACAGACAAGGAAGCAGACCACTTTGTGATGCACTGAGTACTATGCACAGGGGTACATAGGAAGGATACCCAAATCTTAGACAGATCAGGGGAAGTTGGAGCAAGCATTCAAGGAGAAAGTGGAGGACAAGCATTCAAGGAAGCAGAAGAAGCCCAGATGTCTTAGTTTGTTTCCATTACTGTAACAAAATACCTGAGACTAGGTAATTTGTAAAGAAAGGAGGTTAATTTAGTTCACAGTTTGAAGAGCATGGTGCTGGCTTGGCTTCTGCAACAATCATGGTGAAGAAGCAAAAAGGGGAAGTGGGTGTGTGCAGAAGGAACACATGTTTGAGAGAGGAAGCAAGAACAAATCAAGGGAAAAAAAGAAAGAGTGAATTAAGGAAGCTGAATGTGCCTCATAACAACCCACTATCAAGGAACTACATTAATTACTTCATGAAGGTGGATCCCTCAAAATTCGAACACCTCTTAAAGGCACCACCAATCTCTCAACATCGTTACACAGGGGAGCAAGACTCAATATGAGTTTTGGTGGGGACAAACCACATTTGAACTACAGCACCAGGCAATGAATTAGAACTCAAGGTGGGGCTTGGCCAGGTTTGGTTGGAGAGGCAGACTGGAGCAAGATTGTGAAGACTGAGATGCTGCTTTTAGGTGTCTGGGTTTGATCTTAAAGTTCATTGGGAGTCATGGACCATACTTAAGTGTGAGTGAGGGAGGTGATAGTAGTATTAGTAACTTGATCAGATTTGTGTTTTTTATATTTTTAAAATTTTTACCTTTTGGTACTGGGGATTGAACCCAGGGTCACTTTACCACTGAGTTACATCCTCAGTCCTTTTTTATTTTGAGACAGGGTCTTTCTCTGTTTCCCAGGCTGGCCTTGAATTTGCAATCCTCCTATCTCAGCCTCCCAAGTTGCTAGAATTACAGGTGTGCATCAATGTGCCTGGTATATTTGTATTTTTAAAAGATCGTTCTGTGTAGCTGTGGAGAATGGACTGGAAGGAGTGATACAGAGACTGAAGACTTGGAGGACAGTTTGAATGTGGTAGAGGAATCCAGGCGAGAATTGGGAAGGGCCTGAATAAAGGCAAAAGGTGTTGGGGGAGTTTCACAAGCTAACATTGAGGAGTTGGAATTGTCAGAGCTGGTTAATTGTGAGGAGTGAGTGAGAAAGAGTTAGTCAAAGTGATACCTCAAGTTTTGTCTCAGATAGCATAAGAGATGACAGATAGCATTTTCTGGGAGAGAAGCACTGGAGATCAGTTCTCCAGGGGTGATTCTCTTTGTAACTGAAGGACAGCACTTTTTTGGCTTTGGTTCATCCATCCATCCATCCACCCACCCATCCATCCACCCATCCATCCATTCATCTGTTTGTCCACCCATCCAACCACTGAGCATTTATTGATAACTATTATGGGCCCTGTGCTGTGTAAGACCTAGAAGTGACAAGTAAGATGGGCAGGATCTCTGGCCTCACAGAGCTTACATACTTACAATAGCTTCACTAAGACCCTAACATTTGACCACTGACCCATAGGAGACCATGTGTTCAAAACCTAAAAGCTTCTATTTGTGAATTTTTTTTTTCCTAGACAGGGTCTCACTAAGTGGCCTAGGCTGGTCCTGAACTTGTGATTCTCCCCCCTCAACCTCCTGAGTACCTGGGACTACAGTTGTGCACCGCCAGGCCTGTCTCTATTTGTCTTCTTTTAACACAGGCACTTTTTGGTTAAAAGTGAATGCATTCTATTCTCATGGCCCTTTTGTCTTTTTGTTTTTTTAAACTAGGGATAATTAACCACCAAGCCACATTCCCAGCCCTTTTTAAAATATTTTATTTACAGGCAGGGTCTCCCTAAGTTGATTGGAGCCTTGCTAAATTGCTGAGGCTGGCTTCAAACTCTTGATCCTCTTGCCTCAGCCTCCTGAGCCACTGGAATTACAGGTGTGCATCACTGTGCCCAGCACTTGGCCCTTTGGTTTTCTGCACTTTGTTAAAGAATTTCATGTCTTACCACATCTATTTCTCAGAACCCTGGGACGTAGATAATCTTGAATTAAAGAAATTCAAGATTGGGCTGGGGCTATAGCTCAGTGACAGAGCACTTGCCTAGCATGTGTGAGGCACCGGGTTTGATCCTTAGCACCACATAAAAATAGATAAAATAAAGGCATGTTGTCCATCTACAACTATAAATAAATAAATAAATAAATAAATAAATAAATAAATAAATAAAATTTAAAAAGGGTACCCTTTAAAAAAATAAGGAAATTCAAGATTGAATTTTCCTCTGCCTCATCCCCCTTTTCCACCATCAGCATGGCACCGCCACAGTCACCTTTCCAAAGTCTCAGGTAAGAGCCCAGAGGCAGGTGATAGCTACAAGGGGAGGCAGGAGACACAGCCCCTGTGCCCCTGCCACCCAAACAGCCTGAGCACCGGATGTCCTTCTTTTTTGAAGATGATTCTCCAGCCACTTCCCCTGCCCTCACTGAAGACGGTGCTGCTGAATGTGACCTTGGGCTTCTGTCTGTCTCACCTGGCATTGTACAAGAACATGGCACTTGGAAATTGCCAGAGTTTAGGCCTGACTTGGCCACTTCCTGACTGGGTGAACTATTTAAGTTCTTTGAATCTTCACTTCTTTTTCTACAAAGTCGGGACATTATTTTCTACCCATCTAAGTTGTGAAGGGAGAGGTGGAAGGCGCAGGAAGTGCCCGGTAATGCTCCTCCCTTGATGCTAGGAGTCACAGTCTCTGGAGGACTCATTCCCCTCGGCCACAGGGACCAGGGCAGGAGCAAGGTGGGGTCTATCCCAGGTGGCCAATATTTTCTGAAGAAAGTAAAACTAACAATGTTTTAACGACCGCTGGAACGCATCCTCAGCATCTCTCTTCCTGAGTTTTCTTTGGCTGCTCTTTCTTTCCCTCTCATAATCACCTTTCAGCTGGAGATGACTAATTCTTAACCAGTTGTCCTGAGGTTGATTCCCAGATCCACAAGACTCCTAGGTGCCCGGTCAGGCTCTAGTGTATGCAGGTGAACCCATTCTGGAGGCAGAAGATCCTCTTCTGGGGTCCAGAGAGCTCTCAGTCATGCAGAGGAATGAGAAATAACAGCAGTGACAGCAGGGAGTGACTCTGTTTCTGGGTTCTCTTAATTTCCCCGTGGTTTATAAGAAAATAACATCAATTGCACACTCGTTAGTTGACTCTTTTCATTTGACAGATGAGGAAAAAATGAGACTAATTAAAAATGTTCTTTTATGTTTGTCAGCCGTTTGGGGCTGGAATCAGTCATCATCCTGACAGCTATGAACAGCCTGTTTTCAAGGGTGCCCAGAAGTGAAACCAAGCTAGCTGCTGGGCATCTGTACCAACAGAGGCGATGTATTTAGCTCCCTCCACCACCACCAACTCCTGGTGGCCCTCTTCTGAGAATCAAGGAAGTTTTAAAGGCAATGGACTTTTGAAGTTGTCAGAAGTCAGAACATGAAAACATTTCTTTGGGCTCAGAAGTTTACACAGAGAACACTATAGTTATTTCTAGAAATAGAAGCCCTTGAAGTGAAGGTGTTCCTTTTTGTGGTTTGGGCTTTGATAATCAGGTTCCCTGAGTAGCTCATGACTCAAATAGTTAGTTGGGCGCTCAGTGTCAGTCAGTGTCAGGTTGGGAGACCTGGAGACACAGATGCTGCCCACAAGATGGTGTTGTGTGGAGAAGGCAGAAGCATGTGGTGGAGACTTGCTGGACCAGCAGGCAGGAGGCCACCTTCCAGCCTCTGTCCTCATACACACCAGCATGTGACACCACTTGGAGTCACTTGTGATTCCCAGGCCTCAGTTTCATTAACTTACAATGCAGGGCTTGGACTAACTGATTTCTAAGGTTCCTCCAGGCCCCCTGAGCAGTCTGAGGTAACACCACACAGGACAGGATGGGAGGACCCAGGTCCTATACAACTGTCACCCTGTAGGAGTGTGGGCACAAGAATGACCAGAGCTGCCACTTTTGAAAGAGAATCCAGAAACGTGTATATTTTCAATGTAAAATCTCTTGACTATTAGTGTTGGCAACTAATTCAACTTTCTAAGAGAACACGGTATAGTCCGAACACTACACATCTGGTGAAACTATACCTAGCCAATAGGCCATTTTGGGACATTAATTTTCATAAGGTTCATATGAATGAAAAAAACAAAACAAATGATCTCACATAATATCCTTTTGGGTTTGCTGAGTTATTGATGGTGTTATTGCTACTACCACTGAAGATACTAGGCTAGGATCTGATTTTTAAGGTAAATCATAATTCAGCAAATGAAGCAGTCATAGCAGAAACACAGAAAGGCAAATCTAGCTACAGTTGAATTATATCCAACTGAATGATAAATGTTAGTAATAATATTAAGAGCACTTTACCTGCTAGTATCCTAAGGTGTTTGAATCCCAAATGCATTTGGAAGTTCAGTAATTGTTTTAACCAAAGTTTACATCAAGAGTTAAAACAAAACAAAACAAGGCAGGTGGACTCTCAGGCCGGGATGTCTAGTCCTGGAAGGGGCCTGTGACTGTCCCCTCACAGGTGCTACAGAGGCCATCTGTATCACTCGCACACTCAGCTGCCTGGCTCATCAGAGGGCTTATCACCACCTCTAATCCACCCTGCATGCTGTCCTCTGTTCTTACTGCTCATCATTATGGGCACTTGGTGACCCTCAGGCACGGAGCTGCGGATACAATAATCTTTCCCAAGGCGCAGCAGTGGCCCCTTCGGTTCAAGGGAAAGTGAATACCCAGCAATCAGGAAGGAGGCTTTATAAATAGCTGTTCTTGTACTCTGAATCGGACTCTTGTGCCTGCTGCTCCTGCCAACAGATTTGTGCTGGCTGAGTGTATTTCGGCTTCAAGGAGCAAGGTATTCCCTGGCTTTGTTCCATACTTGAGACAAGACGGGTGTTCATGGCACTCAGAAAAATCTAGAGAGATGAATGATGAGAGGACTGGAGACCAGAGATCAGGAGGGAGTGGGCAGAAATACAGGGAGCAAGAAAGAGGAGTGAGCTCAAGAAAGGGCCTGAGCTGGGGGAAGGCTGATACTGGAGGGGGAAACTTGCTCAGGAGGTAATTTATTGTATAAATCTGAAATCCTTTTAATCTGTGAAGACACTTCTTCAGTCATTTGCATGTGTGAAAAATTACCTGTAAAATCACAGATGACAGATTGTTCGAATTTTAAGTGGTCTTTGGGATTCAGGGATTCCCAGCCAAGGGATCACAGGTTCCAAGGAGTCTTTCAAAGTATAAACGAAATCCACGAGTTGCTGTCCACATGTCTTAATGTGGAATAGTATTTGTGCATTTAATCATAATACAGGTGACAGAGGCTAACTAATGGGTTAAATTCCTTTTTTAAAAATAATTAAATCAATTACATTGCTTGGTAACCAGAGATACTGACTGAATGGCAAATGGATGTTGAATAATAAAAATAAAAAAAACTACTACTAAGAACAGCTTCATGACTGACAAAAATCTTACTCGATATGGTCCCCATGGTGGGGGGTGGTAGGGGATGATTAGAAATACTTGATAGTAAAAGGGTACAGACAGACCTACTCCACACCGGGACTGGATGGTAGTTCTCTTCTAAGTCATGGCTTCCATGGAAGCTATTAGGAACTGAGATCAGTCCTTGATGGTACAGTCAGGAAGCAGGGAGCTGGAGACTCTATCCTGTACCCCTCCCCTCCCCTCCATGCCCAGCTTCCACTGCTTTGCCCTAGAGGCATCTGACAGAAATGGAACAGTCAACCCAAGTCCCAGAAGGTAGTGACTCCAGAGTTGTGTGCTGGGTTTGCTCACATTTACTACCCAGATTCCATGCATGGCCACAGATCCCAGCTCAGGGTTGGCAGCTCTGATTGTTTGGGATTCTATGACATTCATCAGAAAGTCCATTGTCTTAGCTTCCCAATTGGTCTTTCAACTCTATCTACACTTGGCCCAAAGTAAAAAAGGGCCACGCCTGAGTCTCCAGGATGTTTTTCTGGTCAGTATCTGTTCTTGCCAGGAAAAAGTAGCTCCCTTCCCCCATCAAAAAAAAAAAAAAAAAAAAAAAAGACAAAAAAATTCAGAGTTTGGCTCTTTCTTGGCAATCCCTTCTCGTTTTGAAGAGTTATTCAGTTATTCGTGGAAAGAAAATCCCCTTCAGGCCAGTTTGGCTGGAGCAATTTATCAGTGAGCAAAGTCAAATACTGGGACAAAAAGAAATCCTTGCCTGGAGGGAGAGGGGGAGGGCTGGAAAGGAATGTCTGCAGTATTCAGTCCAGGACCTGAAGGTGCATGGGAACAGTTAAGACACAGGCAGGGGAGGACAACTTATTGAAACATAAGCCCCAAAGGCCTGAGAAGGTGGCATTTTGCTAGATCTGAGCATCTTGCTGAGCAAGGCCACTTCCTGCGTCCTGGCCAACCAAGGCTATAAAGGGGAACTGCCTGTGCGGTGGGTAGAGGCCAAGCCAGGAAGCAGGTCCATACTTCACCCTGCTGAGATTGCCAGCTGGACCCCAAGGAGTGTCTACAGAGCTCTGCCCTTGCTCTCTGGCTCTCTTCGTCTCCAGCTCAACCTGACCCTTGGCTGTTGGGATGAATCTCAGTCCCCACATCTCACATGTTGACTGCACACCTTAACTACTCTAGCTGCCTTACACACCCAAGAGTCCCCTGGGTCTATTCCCGACAGATATCTTCTGTGGCCGGGGGTGGTGGCGCACGCCTGTAATCCCAGCGCCTGGGAGGCTAAGGCAGGAGGATCGTGAGTTCAAAGCCAGCCTCAGCAACTTAGCGAGGCCCTAAGCAACTCAGTGAGACTCCATCTCTAAATAAAATACAAAATAGGGCTGGGGATGTGGCTCAGTGGTGGAGTGCCCCTGAGTTCAATCCCCAGTACCAAAAAAAACCAAAAAACCCCCAAAACAGGTACCTTCTGTGGTAGGTACTACTGGGGCTATTTGTAAATGTGGCTGAGACAGATGCAAAGCTAGATGGGGAATGATATCATGGAGTCAGGGGACGTAGCTGAATGTGCCTGATCTCCTCTCTCCCCCAACCAGCCCTTCTGAACATGAGGCAGTGCCCAACTTATGACAGGTCAGGTTACAAAAGTTCCTTGGTTAAGCCAGTTGTTTGTCACTCTGAGCACATTTCCCCATAGAAACAATATTGTGTTGAGGTTGAGCTCCCACACTTGCCCACAAAAGCCAATTAACCCCTCAGTACTGAAAGTACAATGTCTAGTTTTGAAGGCAGGTTGGTGGAGCTGAAGGAACTCTGGTTAGAAGCCTGAAAGGCCTGGGTTCAAGCCATAGTTCATTTACTTCCTTTATGGCCTTGGGCAAGTCTTTATCTCTTATTTCTTCATGGCTAATTGGGATAATATCACCTTCCTTGCCGGGGTTGTTGGGAATATTGTGTATGTATCTATCATACATATGATAGATACTCACATAAACCCAAAACAGAGCTCCTTGTATGAAACTGGCTTTGTGGCCTCATGAATTCTGAGTTCTAACTTGAAATACAAGCAGCAATCTTTCCTGCTGAATTTGGATTGGTAATCTTTGTTTTCCTCAACTTCCTGAGCAAGAAACATGGAGTCTCTTGGACCCCAAAGTCCCCAGTGGTGACCCTGAAGTCTGAACTGGAATTTTGCTGGGATGAGGCTAGAGATGCCGGAGGGAAAAGTGAGAAGCAGAGCGGGCAGGAAGGGTAGGAGAGGGCACACTGTTAGCTACATATCATATTTCTTTCTTCTGCTATCATTAAACTCCAGCATGGTCTGGTGACCTCCTCTTAAGCTTTCTGTGCCTTCTACACCCTCAACCAGCTTGATGCCTCCAGATGAAGTCCAGAGAAAGTCCTTTCTTCTGTTTCCCCTGTCTCTCAAGTCATGAAATCATTAGCAAGGCAAGTCAAAAAATCATTAGATGGGGCAGATGCCTGAATAAATACCCACTCCCTTCCCTATGCCACCTCTCTGCCTGTGCTAGTTTTAAAAATCTTAAATAGAAAAGCATCAGCCAGAGCCTTGCTCTGCCTGAGAAGCTGTAGTATATACACTGCCAGCAAAATCTTTTCAATTTCGTCCTTTTGCAAATCTCAGCCATATGCTCTGTGCTTTGCTTCCACTCTGATGTGTGTGACTTCTTACACTTGTGTGTGCATTCTTAACACCCATTTCAGTGACTGTGATTTATGTGAACCTGTCATCCTCCATCAGTACCTGGTTCTGCTTCCGTAGATGTGTGCTCCACCCGACCCTGTTGTTACCTGCTATCTCTAAGGTCCAGCAATCTCCCCCAAGAACATGACTCAGTCAGTCTACCCCTCTCTCTGTGCCATTGGCAAGCGTGTCCCAGCTGTAGGCATGACCCCCATGTTCCTCCCTTCCAGTTCCTCGGGAGAACTGCCTGGCACCATCTCTGCCCGTGCCTCTTACTTCTAGCCTACACCTGCTGCCCCTCTGTGGGTTGCGATTTTAGAGTTTCATTTGAACATTCTCTACTTTATCCCCCTTAAATCTCATTTTAAAGCTCTCCTGTTTGGTCTTCAAGTCTCTGGCCCAAAATATTCCTCTTGGTTTACATGACAAGCTCCCAATTCCTTGCCAGGGGCCTCTCATTCCAGCATCAAAATCCATGGTCCAGAAGAACAGTTGTTCTTAGATTAGCTACAGAACAGCTCTGTTTCCCACTGGTGCCCATTTCTTCCAAAATACTTTATTCTGCTTTCAGTAGGTTAGAATCTATATTAAAGGCTCTATAATATCGTACAGAACAGAAACAAATTTAATTTGGACTTTCCCAGGTGTCCTTAATGAACACCACTCCCTTCATATTCCTGTTAATTTCCTCTTCCTGTCCTATGGAATGCACATCAACCATGATGCGTGCTAGAAGACAATTTAGGTAACTATCTCCACAGGCCCATCATGAGTCCAATCTCATGATGAGTTTGTTAATTATTCTCTTCTCTTTTTCCAGAAGGTCCAAAGCTATCCTACTTTTTTTTCATTTTTCCCCCCAAATGGGGATTGGACATTTGTTCTTTATTTCCATGTTCTATCTCTTATTCAAACTCTGAATTTGCTTTATGTTCTCTTTGACCTCCTGAGTTCCTTTTCGTTTTGAATCATCTCTTTTATGACATCTAGGAACTCTTTACTGATGCAAATACACTGACTTCTTAAATTTTCCTAAAGCCCATTCATTTTCTTCTTTGATAGGGGACTAGTTTATATTGACAATATCAATCATTTGTGACAAAAGTCAAGCAAGAAAAATAAATAATTGGTCTCCACCTCATCCTTATGTTTTTTAATTCCTGTGATCAATATGGCAACTTGGAAGTCCAAGCATGTTATGGGCCCAGGAATGTACTGATTTGGCTTGCACAGTGATTTTTTTTTTTTTTTTTTGGTACTGGTGATTAACTCAGGGACACTCGGCCACTGAGCCACATCTCCAGCCCTGTTTTGTATTTTATTTAGAGACAGGGTCTCACTGAGTTGCTTAGCACTTCCCTGTTGCTGAGGCTGGCTTTGAACTTGAGATCCTCCTGCTCAGGCTTCCAAGTCGCTGGGATTATAGGCGTGCACCACTACACCCGGCTCTGCACAGTGATTTTTTTAAATTGGAAAATTGTACATTCACATTTGGAGTCCAGCTTCTCTTAGAAAATCAGTCCATTAATATTAGGTTCCTTTTCAACCTGACAATAGTTGACTGGAACCAAGTACTGTCTGATTCCCTTAAGCACTCTCCCAGTTTGTGGGACCCTCATTATTCCCAGAGCCTCATATTCATCTACTGCTTTCATTTCCATTAACCGCCAGGCTTCTGTAGGCATTTGGATTTATGACCCCTCATGTGTACCTTTGTAGTTTCTTCCCTGAAATTTTCTTGGAAGCTGACTCAAAAGTGTCTCCCCTGTATCCTTCCCAATCTGATCCTTCCTATCTGGTAAGCTGGCACCTTTGGTCATGAGTCCTAACGTGTGTCTGATTTCAAGGGCTGACTGGCTGCATCAGGATAAGAGCTGAAGCTGGTGTTTACAAAGCTCATATGCACAGAAATAAAATATCCACATCTGCTTCTTTTGGGAGAAAATATTTTCTGTGTTTATAAGTTAGGGCACAATCTGGTAGGTATATCAACTATTCCACAATCATGAAACACTGAGTAATAAACTTGACTTTTAATTACTGGAAAAGCAGGTTCTCCAGTTCTTCAAATCTCTTCTTTTCTAACCCGTCCACTTATTGTTGACTATCTCATCCCCCAACTCCGCCCATGTTCTTAAGATCAGTTCGGTGGAGGAAAAGGTTATATAAAATCTGAACCAGGCCATCAGCTCAGTTCGGAGGGCATCCTGTTATATTACCTTCATCCCTACCCTGTGATAGCTGATTATGAGTAGCTCCTGTCCCTCTCCCTACCCAAGTTCAGGGAGAAAGTGATACAGAAGAGGAAAGGGGGAACCTGACTAATTGGAACCCTCCGTGTTGACAGCTCCAACAAAAGCCAAGATAAACGGGGTTGAGATTTGAATTTACTCAGGACCTTCCCGCCACCTCTTACTCTATAGTAACCTGAAGCTGGCGTTTACTGACACACTTTCAGCTCATTGAGTTCAAAGGCAAGGTAGAGTACTTGTCTTGATTGGCACTTTGGAATGCTCTCCAAAAAGGCCCACTTCCAAGATTAAAGGACCTCTCCATTCAATAGAAGAGAAGACATCTTCTACTAGACAAGGAGGAATTTTGATTTAAGTGTAGGTTCAAATAACATGAATATTCAGCGACTACAAAAGACCCTGACACTTTAGTAATTTGAAGTTATAGGGTACATTCTTGGACTAAGGAGAGCCTTTCTTTTGTTGAAGAGCATTAGAAGATTGGGAAAAAATGCTTTCTTAGTAAAATGTGAAGCCATAAGACTCCCTCCCTTTCAGCACCAAAATTTAAACACTTCTACAATCTTCAAAGTAGAAATCTGATGACCCTCTAGAGGGGTATTTATGGAGAGGAAACTTATGCCGGGAAGGGGATGAAATCTAAAGTCCTGTCTAAAGCTAAGATTCTGTAAGTTATTACAGATAAAAGCAACAACACCATGCATTCGGATTAGAGATTTGCAATGAACTCATGTGTATCCTGCTGCATGTCCTCCTTATAAATTCCCATGGCAATCAATAGCATACCAAGCCCCTCAAAATTTCAAATCTACGTATTTATCTGCTTTAATTCTAGTAAGCGTCTTGTGAGATAGTTGTGATTTCCATTCTACACATCAGAACATTAAGAATCAGAGAAATGAATAACTTCCCGAAGGCACACAGTAAATAAGAATCAGGGCTGAAGCCCAGCTCTTCAGATATTGGATGCAATGAAATCCAAGGAATCATGTTGACATTTCACATCAGGTCTCCATGGCCTGATATAAGAGAGTTGTAAAGCCATTTCCCCTGGGTTTCTTGTTTATCTATTTATTTTTAATTTTGCTAAATAGAGTTACTGAGTTTCCTGGTAAGTTTAGTGAAAGGCTGCTTTCAAAATGCCTTTGGTCAAATAGTAAGTGCATGAAAAATTTCTGTAGGAATTGTTGATTTAAATGAAGAATTAAGGGCTGGGGATATAGCTCAGTTGGTTGAGTGCCTGCCTCTCAAGCACAAGGCCCTGGGTTCAATCCCCAGCACCACAAAATAAAAAAAAAGAAAAAAAAGAAGAATTAAAATTAATCCTTTGACTCGCTCTTGAGAACAGCTATTATCCCTTCACCTTGTTTTTCAATGTCTTCTTAATAAAATGTGTACAATTATGAACATTTTAAAGGAAATATGTTGGACTGAAATGTGATGCTAATCACATAAGCTCTAAATATAAAGATGCACTGTGTTATGTCATAAAAATAACTCATAAGCAAAAAACAATTCTTCAAAGTTCTAATTAGTAAAGTACAGTAGAAAGCTAATGAACTCTGACATTCTTTCTGGAACTAAAAACAAGCAAGTGAGCAAGAAACAAACAAAAAGACATGTTTAACTAATTTTGACAGCCACCAAAGTTGACTTCTGCATGAGAGCATCTGAAATGTGGTGGTAATGAAGAGAGAATGACTCTGGGTTTTTTTTCCCCCCAATATGGATTTCTACTTCCACAACCTGACAGCATGCTTTAAAGCTCAGGGTTTCCAGGAAAGCCCTGTGGTTGGTTGCCATAGTTTCCCCAGCCCTGATTTGTGTCAGCTCCCAGAGGTCAGCAGAGCTGGCTTCCCTCATCTCTCTCCTGACACCCCTCTCAGGAGTCACCTCTTCCTCTCTTTATCTCTCTTTCCCTGGGTCTCTGTCTAACCTAACATCCTGCCTGGGGTAAGACTGCAGCAAGGCTCAGTATTCAAAGGTGTTTCTAGGAGCCCTGAAATCTTTGCTCAGATTTTAAAAGGAAGCCATTTCTTCATTAATCCATTCAAAAGATACTTGGTGACTGAGAGCACTCACCTACCATTAGGATAAAATGGTAACTGGCACAGACCACCACCCTCTTGCCACAGGAGCTACCTCCCACCTTTCTCCCACCTACCTTTCCTCCTCATTTGAAATCTCTTGCCTTTCCACTCCTGCCCAGTGACCTCTCACACTTTCTGTCCTTTGTCCAGGCTGCCTCCCTCCTCTGCTTGCCCCTGGTTCCTTCTATCCTCAGTGAAGTCCCATTTCTCTCCCAACCTCTCACTCAAAAGTTGCCTTTTTGTTGAAGGTCTAATCTCACTTTCACAGTTAGGTGCTTCAGCAACACAATACCCTCACTGTTCAAGTCCCCTCTTTGAAACAGATCAGCAAATCAACATATTATACTGTATTTCCCTCCATCAAGCCTTGGGGGAAGGTTGGTGTTGTGAGTTACTTTGTGTCCCTGTGAAAAAAGATATGCTGAGGTCCTAACTCCCCAGACCTGTGAATGAGACCTTAACTGGAAATAGGATCTTCCAGAGATGGAATCAAGTTGAGATGGAATCAAGTTGAGTTTATACTGGATTAGGGGTATTTAATCCAATGACTGATGTCCTTATAAAAAGAGGGACATTTGGATAGAGACATAACATTGGGGATGAGGGAGACAGAGACTGCAGTGATGCACCTAAAAGCCAAGGAATGCCAAGGATGACCAGCAGCTACCAGAAGCAAGGGACAGACACAGAATGCATTCTCTCTTGGATCCTAGAAAAGGAACAGACCTTGCTGACACCTTGAGCTCAGACTTGTAACTTCCAGAACTGTGAATTCTGTTTTTTTGGGGAGTGGTGTGGGGGGTAACTGAGGATTGAACTCAGTTGAACTGAGGATTGAACTCCACCACTGAGCCACATCCCCAGCCCTATTTTGTATTTTATTTAGAGACAGGGTCTCACTGAGTTGCTTAGTGCCTTGCTTTTGCTGAGCCTGGCTTTAAACTCTCAATCCTCCTGTCTCGACCTCATGAGCTGTTGGGGTTACAGGCATGTGCCACCATATCTGGCTCCCTATTGTTTTGAGTGACCTATTTGTGGTAATTTGTTACAGCAACCCTCAGATACTGATACTGTTGTTATAGCTTCTGAATGTGTCCACCTTCCCAGAAGACTCACAGACTGCTGGAAAGAAGTGATTATGGTAGTCCACCTTTCCTCTCAGCCCTAACATGATGCTAACACAAAATCATGCTCAATGCATTCTGGCTAAATGAAGAAAAATGCTCAGTCCTACTCTTGTAGTTTTAGTTTAGTGGGTCCCAAACAGGTTCAGACTCTTTTCTGAGTGAAAGCTTATGAATGTGCTGAAGAGCTAGCAGATTATAAACAGATGGTAACAAACCAAGAAGACAAATCAAAGTGGGAAAAATGTGAAAAGACCTTGTAGGTGAATTCTAAGAGAAAGCTGAGTGCAAACATGGAGGCCAGGGCTGGGGTTGGTCGGGGAGGGAGTGCTTGGAATTTGGGAGCAGCATCTTGAAACAAGTAATAGGTGAAGATTAGGTCATGACTGGAGATGTCAAAGTAGACTGAAGAATTAAGAGCACAAGGGCAGGTGTGTTGGGAGGAAAGAGAACTGGCACAAGCCAAGGGGAAGGTGGGACTGGCATCTGAGGAGGAAGATTTTATGCAAATGCAAGGGAGCTTAAATACTATAAAACAGGACACAGTTGTGACGGCAGATTCTTGTGCGACAGGAATAGGATACAAACCACACCTCAGGGCAACTAATGGGCAGCTCCAGATGGGGTGGGCTTACCCAGGGAGGGTGACATGATGGACTAGAGGTGGCTATGGGAATCCCAAGGGTGGGATGTCTTGGGGACCAGTAGCAGCTGAGGGGCACAAGAGGGAAGATGTCTCACAGGAGACCTGCAGTGGAGTGACAGGCAGAGGTCTTCCATTGGGAGTGGGGCCCAGTGGTGCAATGAGCACACCCCTGGGCTCAGAGAAGATCATGTTTGTGACCCCAGATGAATGAAACTTTCTGCTTTGGGGAACTTTTGAAGAGATTTCCACAACTGCTCTTAAGAATTAATTTCAGCTTTTAATATGTCTCCAGGTTAGAAGATTTCTCCTCCTATCTCAAACAGCAATACCTTACTTCTAAAGCACAAGCACATTCCCAGTCCCCACCCCATTGTTTCCTGAACTGAGATGAAGAATAAGGAGGTGGGTTTGCCATTAATTACCATGAATCTTTCACTTGATGCCTGTTACCAATACATTCTCTATTTTCCCCCCAGGAAAAGTGATTTGGTTTTATTTACAATTTTTACGTAGGTCATTTCATTGATTCTGGTTATTCTCTAGTCTCTTTCTTGGGTGATTCTTTGGTCATGAGGAATGAAACTGGGCCCAAAGAGAGACAGGGAAATGTGATGGGATAAATGGAGGCCATGGAATCAGACAGAACTAGGTTTGAACAGCAGCTCTCCTAGTAACTAGTGTGGTTTGGAGCAACTTGCATAATCTCTGAGTCTCAGTTTTCTCACCTGTAAAATGGACCCATAATATTGAACTTTTACTTGGAAAGTTGTGCCAATTAAAAATAATACACATGAGGGCTGGGGCTGTAGCTCAGTGGTAGAGCTCTTGCCTTGCACATGCAAGGCACTGGGTTCAATCCTCAGCACCACATAAAAATAAAGATATTAAAAAATAATATACATGAGATTCTTGAAAGTTCTCAACAACTGACAACTATTATTGTTAGATGGGTTGCAGCAGCACTGAATTCTAAACACTCTAATAAACACACTTTTCTTCACTTGTGTTTAAAAACTACACCACTACAGAGTTCTGAAGGCAACCCTTGCAACGGTCAAATGACATAGAAACTGGCCCTACTGAGACACTCTAAAACTATGTACAGGACCTGAACCAGTGCAGAGAGAATAAGATCTTTTTAATTTATCCTCCACAAAAGCAGAACTGCATAACATATCAGATAGTTATTTCCAATGCAAAGGGACTTGAATAATATCAAGTTATTCATATTGACTGAACAAGAGCACTGGGAGTTTTTAATTGGAAAAGACTAATAAAACTCCTGCTGCAGATAAACGCACTCCAATCAGCTGCTTTCTATCATCTTCCTTCAAAACTTGTAAGCAATGCTGTGTTAATCATGTTGTAAACCAGTATATGCAGTGTGAGCTCAAGTAAATGAAACTGCAGTGAAAGTGCTGTAAGAAAATATATTTTACTGTGAATAGGGTTTGCTTTGGGGATAAATGGGTGCAGTATGACAAATCTGTCTCTAATGAGCCTGAATGACTTTTATCAAGAAAAATTGTTTAAAAAACGGTACATATAATTTTATAAAAACATTACCACAAGTATTTTAAGATATGAATATCAAGGTAACTGCTGAGATACACCAAAAGATGGAACTATAAATGATGATTACTTTTTCCTTATTTTAACTTTTTCGAGATTTCCAAGTTATTTATAATGATGTTACAATGTACTATGTAACAATACTATGTGATATATTATTAAATTATATAATGACAAATGTATTGATGTTTTATTGAAAAAACTGGAAACCAAGATGTATGAAAAAAAACTGCCGTATGTTTCTACATTGATTACTCTGTTAGTCTATGACTAATAAATATCTGTCCATTATAGAGAATCACCAAATCCCAGTTTTAAGGGTGTCTGAGTCATCAACATGACTATTATCTGATGCAGGATCTGTCTTTGTAATAATAAGAATATTAGTAACCGTAATAATAGCCACAATTGATATGCCAGACTCTAAAATAAGCCCTTTAATGCATTGTTTCACGGGCTCCTCAGAATAAACCCATGAGGTAAGGTACTTATGGTAGGAAGAACAATGCCCTAAAGATGCATGTTCTAATCTCTAGAAACTATGAATATGCTAGCTTTCACGGCAAAGGGGAATGAAGGGTGCAAATAAAATTTAAATTGTGAGTCTGCTGACCTAGAGGCGGGGAGTATTCTGGATTATTCTGTGTGGTTCCAGTGTAATCTTAGGGCCTGGATAAGTGGAAGAGAGGCAGAAGAAAGCCTTCAGAGAGATGTAACGTGAACAAGACCCCACTGGCCATTGCTAGCTTTAAGAATGGAAGGAGGCCACAGCTCAGGACAAGTCCAGTGGAACAGTCCAGTGGAGGGACAGCCTCCAGTGGAAAAGACAAGGAAACAGATTCTCCCCTGGAGCCTGCTGAAAGGAGTGCAACCCTGAGGACACCTTGGTTTGGCCTCGTGTCACTTCCTTCAGATTTCTGACCCCCAGAACTGTCATATAATAAATTGGTGTTGTTTTAAGCTACAAAGTTAGTGGTGACTTGAGACGGTAGCGATATATGGAGACATATGGAGACATACTCCAATTCTACAGGTGAGCAGATTGAAGTTTAAGAAGATCAACTTGGTCAAGGTCACACAAAAATGGTGACAACTCCAGGATTTGAATCCAGGTCATCTGATAACAGAACCTACTCTCTTGGGCCCTTAGTTCCACTGGGGTCCAAAATGTTTGTCTAGTACCTGCTTGCACAGGAAATGTGAAAACTTAGCATCGTCCCTAATGGCCACTACACTTGAGGATGGCTCTAACTGGTAGAAGTGATGTCCTTATTTTGGGCTCAAACTGATCTTTCCAGTCACTTTTCTTATATGACATATCATGGCAAATAACCCAATTCCTTCCTTAGGAGAAAATCCTTTTAAATATTTGATGCTAATCATAACTTTCTCCTAAACCTTCTCTTTTTTGGGGTGATACAATCTCAGAGTCAGTCTTTCCTATACAACATGGTTGAAGGTTCCCGAACCTTCTTGACCTCACCCTTCTGGAAAGCATCCAGACTGTCAACACCTACTAAGAACCCCGTCAGTTCCCACCTTGCTTTGAATGGGTGTACTTTGATTTTCTTCCACGAGGTTATCCTGCTAACCCTAACTTTCTGAACTTGATTACATGCTATACCTTGAGCTCTTTGATGCAAATGCTTCTAGAAACCAATCAATGGAGAAATACTGATACCTTTTGGATTACTTGGCCAAAAGTCTTGAAAACAGCTTGCTTTCAAGTTCCTCCTGATACTATCACAAACTGATTCTGCTCTTTGTTGACATGAATAATACCTTTCTTATTCTAGCCTGGCAGGGACTAGGAGAAAAGGCCTGTTAAGCTGTAATAAGGAATTGATCAGATCAAATGGCAACTCTGGAGAGATCCCTGAGGTCCCACAGGCTGCCCCTGTGCACATTCTGAGAGGTTTTCTTGCCTGTTCCCTGATGACTGGGAATCCAGGAGGAAAAAGGAAGGCAATGCTAAGAGTTAATACTCATTTCATCATATTATTTAAAATACTGTGAATGTTAGGGTGGAGAGAACTGCACAAATATTAATAGCAGCCTCCTAAAGTCTTTGATCATCCACAGCTTTAGATGATCCATGTGGCTGCTCCTGCATTTCTGCAAATCATCGAGGGCTGACTATAAACAAATAATCCAGCCAAAAAACATGGACTTCTGCAGTTGCGTAATGATGACAGCCTGGTGGAAAAAACATGAACCCATATTTCATTCATTTTATTTTCTGTGCCTCTCCCAAGTAGAGGTGGGGTTGGGTGGGGGCTAAAGCATTTTTGTAGGTTAGTATCCAAATAGTCAAGTAATTAAGTTGTTCTGTCAGGACTGAGGTGAAGAGTCAAAGCTACTTAAGCACAAAGCGCAGGGTCAGCGTTTCCCTGACAAATGCCTGCTGGAGGAAGGGAACAGAAAATGCCACAATCGCTCATGTTGGGGGCTTTTCAGAATCCCAAATATTTGAAAAAAAAAAAAAAAAAAAAAATTTGGCCTATTGGGGGAAACAGGTGCAGACAGTTTGGAGTACCGGGTGCCTAGGGTAGGTCTTTTTTGGGGTGTTGAGTGCTGGATGGAAAGATCCCAGGCCCAACTTAGGATACAGAATGAAGACTCCAGCAGCAAAGATTTGTAATCCTTTGTTTTGGATAAAACAAACATGTGGGCTGTGATATTGGCTCCTGGAAAGAATAACTTAGGATGGTTTTATTTTTTGATATAAGAGGTACCTTATGGATACGGGGATACACTGCATGCTGGGATTGCAGAGCATACCACGGTATTCAAGAGATGAGGCCCTTTCATTTTCAGAACTGTGTGCCTGGAGCTTTGCTAGCTTCTGTTGCTCCTCCCACAGAACACCTCTGTGTTCAGCTAAGGTTGGGGGTTGGTGAATGAGGTGAGCATCAGAGATGGGGAAAGTTGTCACATCTTCCAGCACCTGCCTTCCCCAGGCCACCTGCCTAGCCACCAGCTGCAGCTGCATGTACCCAGCTGGTAAATGGCATGGCACCTGCCTTGTAACTTTCCCTCCCTCACCCCTACTCTGCTTCTTTTGGTACCATTTCAGTTGGGGTCTTTGACTCCCTATCTGGATTCTGCCTTTAGATTTTGGACTTAGAATCTAGAACCTCTGCTTCTTGGACCCACTTGGAGACAGGAGGAGGAATTTCCTCCACAGCATCAATCCTGGAAGACCTAAATCAACACTGGCTAATTGGTGCCATCTTCCCATCCTCTAAGAGAGGGATTAAGTTAGATTCAATGCATCTTTGCCAGGGTGTCCTCCAACTTTTCTTTTAAAGAACTCTGCCTATAGACCAAAGAGCCTGTGAGAATGAGAACTGAATTCCACTTGCCACTGCATCAAAAAAGTCTTTTATTGTCAATGCTTTTTTTTTTTTTTAGTCATTGATGGACCTTTATTTTATTTATTGATTGATTTATATGTGGAGGTGAGAATTGAACCCAGTGCCTCATGCATGCTAGGCAAGCACTCTACCACCGAGCCACAACCCCAGCCCTCAATGCTTTATAGTAATTTAAAGCAATGCTTTCCTCATGTTTGCCATTCAATGATATTCAGCAACAAATATTTATTAAGAACCTACTGTGTGCCATGAACTTACATCTTACATCAGCCTTTCAACCTTGCAAGATTTTCAAGGGAGGAAGCAAAGGATTAAAAAGATTAACTTGTCCAAGGTCACACAGCTAGTAAGTAGCAGAGCCAGGTTTGGATGCCAACTTGGGCTATACCCTGCTGCCTCTTTCTATAAATATCTACGAAGTGCTTAGTTCTTTGCAAGATGTATTTGCAAACTCTTAAGGACTCAAGCTACATTAGGGCTTTTGGGGAACCCCTCATCAGCTACTCCATGGGCCGGGCTCCAAGAAAGCTAACACTCTAGAGCCTGTTAATTACTCAAGGGCTTTTGGGAAAGGTGGTCAGTCTTGGGTGGGAATGAAGCACAGTTGCGGTTCCTTTGAAAAGCCCGACAGGAAATATCTTGCTTCAGTCTCAACTGCTGAGGGACATATTCAAGTGGATGACACTCAGCAGGTTTGAATAACACATTCCTCAAGTGCTCTGAGTTTCTGACCAACAATAAAAAACCTCCGTTGTTAGATTTCTCTTTCTGAAATCTCACTGACAAGGACACTGAGGTTAGGTAGTTTTTAAGTGTAGATTTCATATGTACAAAACACTTCACAGAGATTTAATGTGTAAACTTCAATAAGGATTGGATGGCATCCTTCATGGAAGTCTCAGTGGCATTCTTGCCTCCTGATAGTACTGACCACTGTCCCTTTGAAGGATGGATAATCCCTCTCTTTTTCCCCTGGTCAAAACTCTCTTTTCTCCATTATTTTGCCTCTATTGCAAACCCTCCCCTCTTTGAGACCTGGAAAGTGTGTCTTCTCTTATTTCCTTTCCCTCATTGCACTCATCAGTGTGAGATCTGTGGCCCACACTTTGGAAGGCTCTGGGCTTAATTTAATGCTCTGTCACCAACTTGAAATTCTTAATAGTTTGTGAACAAAGAAAGGCACATTTCAATTTTGCTCTGGACCACACAAAATCATATAACCATGCCTGCTCCCTGCTGAACATATTGAAATGGGGAGAAGACTCATTATACACAAGGTATGATTGGTTCCTTCTCTGCACTCAGCAAGAATTTTCTCACTGAGGCAAATCACAAAGTTGGATAAGCCCATGATAGATCCATCCTCTTTAGCCTCAGTTTCTTCCTTTCTAAATTAGGGACAGTTACATTAGGGACAGTTACACCTACCTGCAAAGTTATAAGCATTGAGTGGGATTATGTATAAAGAACCTATTGGAGCTGGGTGTGGTGGTACACACCTGTAATCCCAGTGACTGGAGAGGCTGAGGCAGGGGGATCTCAAGTTCGAAGTCAGCCTTAGCAACTTAGTGAGGCCCTAAGCAACTTAGTGAGACCCTGTTTCAAAATAGAAAACAAAAACGGCCAGGGATGTGGCTCAGTGGCTAAGCACTCTTGAGTTTGATCTCCAGTACCAAAAAAAAAAAAAAAAAAAAAAAAAAGTATCTATCAGAGCACCTGGTATGTAGTAGGTATCTGCTAAAGGAAATCTGGGGGAGACAGGAGGTGCAGCAAAAGGTCTTCAACTCTGGAGTGAAATGGTAAGTCAGAAATCAAATTAGTCCCACTGCTTAAAGAAAAGAAAAACATCTGTGACCTCTGCTAGGTAACTTAGTTTTTCCCAGCCTCAGTTCCCATATCCTAAAACATGAAAATGTGAATATTGACATTATATAACTGTTTTCAGATTTAAATAATTTAATATTTTAAAAAAACTAGTTCACCACCTGGCATCTTGTAGGAGTTAAAAAATAGGCGATAATTCTTTGGGTCCCTTGTAACACTGCTTCTACACTTAAAAACAATCCACTTATGAATGAAGCTTGGGATATAACTGTTAAAACATTCTATATATTCTATGACTTCCTGTATACTCTTCCTGTAACATTTTTGTATGTTAAAATAGTTTTATAAAAATATTTGAGGAATGTTTTTCCTTCTTTGCTAGACTATGAACCTAGCAATTCAAGGACTAGGGAGTAGAAGGGGCCAAAAATAGCGCCATCACACATGGCTTATACAGCTAGCTCCTTGGTCTGGTTCTTGCTCCATTAACAAAGTTATTTCATGAGGGAAACAACTTTGTGCAACCAACCACCTTCCTTGGCAGCAACCTATATAAAGAGGCCATTGGGGGAAGAATTTCCTGAAACCCTAACAGCTGAGTCATAATTTGATGCCCCTTAGGATTCAAAGAAGCCTCAGAACTGTGATTTTTAACCATTTGGAGGCTTTAGGTCCCTTTAAGAAATTCTGTTAGTTATGGAGATTCTCTCCAGAAAAATATATCCAAGGTCTTAGGTTCAATTTCAAGGTATTCTCAGAACTCCCGAAGCCCCTGAACCCTGGGTTAAGAATTCTTAGAATAGCTGAGGAAACTGAACTGGAGATGTGGAAGAGTCAACTTTCCTGATGAGTTCCAGCCCTGACTACTCACACTCCCTTGCTGAAAACAAAACAAAACAAAAAGAAACAAAACAATTACAACTCCCTGTATTTAACCTCAAGGTTATCCCTGAAGGCCCCGTCCCAGGCAGTAATGGTAAAGGTTTCTATTCAAGCAGTGGCTGCTCTTTGGAGAACCCAAGTTCAGCTCAGTAAAATGAAGCCTTATTTGATAATATCGTTTACATTTCAAAATCCTGGGTATCAAGCTTTCTTCCTATCCCTTGTGGCCCTTCCTAAGTTTAGCCGCTGGTGTAATGGGGTAACCATGGCAACAACCACCTGCCTATTTAAAACCATCTCCAATGCTAAATAAGGAAGCCCAGAGAAAATGGCTGCTTGCCTGCCTCTCAGTGGACAAACTGAGCACTCCTGCGTATTTTGGATATGGACAACCAGGCAGAAGAGAAGCAGCATAGACCCAAAGTTCTTAATAGGGAGAGTTTGGTGACCTTGGGAAATAGGGGCAACATCCTGTCATCACTTCTTTAGACACAAATACATGTATCTGTCACCCATGGTGACGGTTCCACAACACCTCAACCTTAACCAGGGGAAGAGTGAAGCATGAACCTAACGTCTGAGAGTAGTCTTATGAATGCAATCTCGGAAGTAGGAAAGAAAACAGTTTATACAGATCACAGTAGATTTGTTCGTACTGTGCACTGAAATGCACAGTACTTTTTTGTCTGACAGATGTATCTTTCCTTTTTTATTATTATTTTTTTAGTAGTCAATGGACCTTTAATTAATATGTGATGCTGAGGATCGAACCCAGGGCCTTACACATGCCAGGCAAATGCTCTACCACTGAGTCACAACCCCAGTCCTAGTTGTATCTTTCTAACTGTACTTAATCATGTGGGTGACTGATGATTGCTCTGTTCATGTCATATGTTGACCTACTGATTTTTGGAATATGGAGAAACTTCTCTCCCTCTGCTTCCTTGTTCTCTACAAACTGCAGGGATTTTGCTTCTTTCCCATGCCAAGAGACCATACAACCAGCTGCACTGAAAGACTTCCTCTTCCCCAAGCATGCTGTACTCTCACTCCTTTGTATTTTTTCCTACATTTGGTTCCTTCTCCCAGAGTTACCCTTCTCTTTTTGCCAACCTGGAAAACACCATTTTCTGTGTCTTGGATGGGGCATTTCTCTCATTAGAAAACCTTCCATGCCAAGTTCCACACTCTTGCTTTGCATTGTCATTGGTCACCTCTATTCACATCACTTAACAGTCGGTGAGGCACATCTGCTTTCCATCTGTTTCCCCCAAGGGCTGGGAGTGCCGTGTACCAGTCTCTCCAAAACACCTATAGAATAGTTTCTGGTATATAGAATGTTTTCAAAAGATACTGTTGGATAAATGAATGAATGAACAGAACTTACAGATTTCACAAGCATATGGAATGTTCAGACACGTGTGTGAGCATGTGTCAGGGTACTTGTGCGAATCCTGTGGAATGGGTGGAAGAAGAGTATTTAAAAAACTGTGTACATATTCAGGAGTGAAGAAGAATGAGATGAGAATCAACAGAACTGCAAGTTTGAGACTACAGTTGTAGGGGCTAGAAGTACATATGTTAGTAGTGTGTAATCAGTGTGTAGGATCTGTGAGTGCTGAGAGTGAGAAGGAATAGGCTGTGACAGAATACACATCCTAATAAAGTTACTTCAACTGCGATTAGATCCCACAGATCACTGTTCCAGAGGCGGAAGTAACTTCATTATGTTTAGTTTCTGATCCTTAAAAAGGCTTGCTTTTTCTTGGTTAGCCCCCCCAGGCTGTGGGGTCAGGGCAAAGAATAAGAATAAAAACGTTGGCTCTTTTGGGGGTGCTAGACTTTAAATGAATGCCTTCAGATTCTCTAACCTCTGCTTTGAAGAGAATTCTGTGGGCTAAATAAAAGTCAATCCCCTCATGTTCAAAGATCAAGTCCAAATTATTATCCACCCTCCTCCCCACCTGCCTGAGGTTGGGGTGGGATCCTGTGGTCATCTTGAAATAAAACAATAAAACGGAAAGAGAAAGGATAGAAGTTAGCCAATGAGAAGAAAGGAGAAAGAAGGAAGAAGGGAGAAAAGCAATTTGACAACCCCAGGGGTAGCTACGTGCCAGTCAGGCTCAGTTCTGGTAAATTCCCTCTGGTGCGCAAGAAGGGTTTGATTTCCTTTGCAAATGACCTGGTTTTCTCTTTCCTTTCAATTTTGAATCTAACATCTAGACTGCACAGAGGGCGCGCAGGTTGAGGTTGGGCCTGGGTGGGCTTCCAGGTCTACTGCCTTTGCAGGTGGCTCTCCGCTGCTGCCCTCTGCTGTCAGGGAAGGAAGAGGCGACGCCCTCCAGGCGCTCCGGGTCCAAACCCCAGGGCTGCTACCACCTCCCATTTGAGATATAGAGAAGCTGAGTCCCTTTCACCCTTCCCCCCAAAAATACGGGGCGAGGGCTGGGTTGAGGGGCTTCACATTTCGAGGAAGCAGCCGAGCTCAGGGGTCTTCTCTACCCGCAAAGGCGAGCGCCCCACACCCCCTCCGCCCCCACATCCCTCCCTCTGCGCAGATCCTCTGGGTGGGACAGAGGGACAGGCTGCCAGGCTGCGGCAGGTTTCTGACATTTTTTTTCTTCTTGGAAATGGAAACCCTCCTTCCGGCAACGTGGCAGGAAAGCGAAGTCCCGGGGCGGCCGGGCCAAGAACATTTCCGTGGGAGCAGGTGGGAGGCCTGGGTCTGGCTGGCTGCGCTGGGCGGGGCGGCGGAGCGGCCGGCGTGCAGCCTCTTACCTGCTGTTGAATTTTTCAGGGTGTTTCTCTCTCATTATGTGGAATCTGTGTGCAATGGAAGCATCCTGAAAGCGAAAGAGAAGAAGGCAGAACCCTGGTTAGTGCTTCTAATGGTGCTGCGTAGCGGAAAGGGTCGCACATATGCCTTCACCGAATCCCCCAACCCTGAGATTCCGTCACACAGGGGAGGCTCCAGATCACAGCGAGGCTCCCAGAGGCCCAACACCAAGCCCAAGGATACGAGTTAGTGCCGCCAGCACTCTTTCTTAGAGGTGCCCTGGTCCACTGCAGAGTCCTCGCGGTGGGCATCCTATCCCCGGCCCAGTGAGGAGCAGAATAGTTCGGGGATGAGCGGGATTGGGAAAGCCCTACTCTTTGAGGAGAGTGAGGGTCTGTAAGCAGGTAGAGAGAAGCAGCCCATGTGGGAGGCTGGGCATGAATCTTTGGATATACCTTGCCATATTAAGTGGTTTTGTAAAATACTTTTTATTTTGGAATATTTTGACTCACAAGAAGTTGCAAAAATAGTAGAGTTCCTATGTCCCTTTCACCCAGCTCCCCAAGGAAAACATCTTACATAACTGCAGTACAGTGTGAAAACCAGAAAGTTGATGTTGGTGGATGGTTTTATATATTAACTCTTAACCATCCATGTTAGTAGAAATACTGAATGGCATTGGATAACCTATCTAGTAGCTTATTAGAAAACATATTAAACTTCTAGTTTTTGCTTCTTGATCATTCCATCCAAAGGACTGCCTCCAAGGTCAAGGAGAATCTCAGTGTCCTATGGACATTTTCTTGTTCTCCTATTGGCATATCCTTTGGTGCATTATTGGCCACCTACACCTCTGAACTCCCCATGAGGATGGCTCTCATGATCCCATGCTTCCAGACTCTCTAACTTCTGATTCAAATGTCTTAGCCCCAAATCCTATGTGCAGCCCATATTCCCATTGTGGGTGGTCCCATGAGTTCTCATGGTTGTTTCTAACATCTAGATGCTGGTAGATGCCCAATGTATAGTTCTGGAACCAACTCTGAGCTTCAACACTAAAAATGGACTTAACTTTCCTCTTCAAACCTGGTCTTCCACCCTCATTAATTGTCTTGTTTTCCAGCAGAAGAATGTATACCACCCCCTCACCACCCAGGCCCCATGCCAGCACATGGGTGCAGGTGCTGGGCTTCAGAAACAAGCAGGCTAATTGGACTGGAGATGGGGTGACCCAGAAACAAGGGAGCTGATTCAGATTTGTTCAGGAACAACAACAAAAACTACAGAAACCAATTTGTTGGAATATGTGGCTAAAATATGCCTGAAACTCCATCCAGCAGATTTTTAGCTAATGCATATTCCATTTCTCTATAAGGAGACGCTACAAAAGAACATTTCTGAATGCTGATTTTTTTTTTTTGAAACATCAGGAGGTATGGTTCATTGAAGAAGCTTTTTTGAGCATGTACTGTGTGTGGTGAGTTTCCCTTGGAATCAGAGTGACCCCAGCCAGCGGCCACCATTTGATAAGTAGAGAAGGCATGTCAAGAAGATGAGTTTGCCTGGTGGTGGCAAATGACCATAATTCCAGCGGCTTGGGAGGCTGAGGCAGGAGGGTTGCAAGTTCAAAGCCAGTCTCAGCAATTTAGCGAGGTCCTAAAGCAACTCAGTGAGATTCTGTCTCTAAATGAAAAATATAAAAAAGGGCTGGGGATGTAGCTCACTGGCTAAGCACCACTGGGTTCTATCCCTGGTACCAAAAACAAAACACAAAAAGATGAGTTTACTTTGTGAGTGGCAAACATTCCTTGCTGAAATAATGTCTTGGGAGTTTAACAATTAAACTTTAGATACTGATTTCATTTTTAGCTTAAGACACATCAAGAATTAAAGTCTGGGTGAAGTCCCCCTGTGCAAGTTGTGGGAAGTGTTGCAAACCCCAGAGAGGCCTCTCTCCTACCCTCTGGACCCACAGGGCCTGTGCAGCTTCTCTGGGCAATAGCACTTCATGCTCCCAGGCTCCTATCACCTCCCTGACTTTGAGTGAGTTTCAATGAACATGCTCAACAAGATTCATGTGACATTTTCAAATGCTTCTCTAGAATTCAAGAAAACATTCCATCTACTTGTGTTCCTTTTAAGCACTAATTTTCCTCTGTCAGAAAAAAAAGAAAGAAAGAAAAAGAAAGAAAAAAGCAATCGTATATTGCTTGGCACAGTTTGTACTTCACTCCCCCCCCCCCCCCCAAGTATAGCTGCAACTGGCTCCTGGTTTGTACTTCTCTGGGATATTTGCACAGACCCCTTCCTTTGTGTAGTTCTCGTTGTCCTTGTTTTTTCCATAACTAGAATTTGCAAGGTTTTTCACAATATTATTAGTTTTTTAGCATGTGGTTCCTAATTTGCCAATGTAATTCCTTCACCAATAAAGTAGCCGGGGAGAGCTGAGTGGCTCCTTTGCTCTCAAGTCCTGAAAACGTGATGAGCATCAAGACCCTGACCATGTTTCTCTACCTGGAAATGAAAAAGAAAAGCCAAGATTCACTTTTGCTCTCTTGAGCATCTGAGTCAAGGGCTGATCTTGGCATATTGACAATCAATAGTGATTTCATTTGGATTTTGGAAATCAGGGTTACATCAAATCCTTTCTTGATAATGATTATAGTAAAATGACACTTCTGTTAAGAAGCCAGGTACTGGGAATTGCAAACCCATGGGAGGGAAGATGGAGTTCTGACGGAGTCTTTTTGTGTACAGCGTGGGATGAAGAAGAGATGAGGAAAGGTGTGGACACATGGCTGTTTTTTCCTCAACTAAAACTCCAAGCACATGGTTGGACCAACAATTTTGGGCCCCTTTCAAATATAAGCAGCTGTTATTTGGACTTTGGGATATTGGTCAGTGTTGTCCAGCAGATATTTAGTGTATGCCGTGCTTGTAACTTAAGATTTTCTTGTAGTCACATAAAAAAGTAAGAAGAAGCAGGTGAAATTAAAATTTTAAAAAGATCTTTAGTACACCAACTTAAATGTGAAATTAATTTTAGTAACATTTTAATTAACCCAGCATTTCCCCAATATTATCATTTCAATGTGTAACCAATATAAAAATTCCTGGAAAATTTTAAGTTATTATCCTCATCGCACAGTTTTGAAAAGTGGTTTCTATTTTACATGTATAGCACATCTCAATTTAGACAAGCCTCGTTTCAAGGGCACAATAGTTACATGAGGCTCATGGCTGCCATATTGGACAAGGCAGGGCCAAGTCACTGTGGCAACTTGGAGATAAGAAGGCAGAAAAGAGATGACAGGACAGGTTATTTGGAATTCAGAATGTTCTGAAAACTTAAGGCAGATTGAGGAATGGAAAAGTGTAGACCCCTTGTCATTCCTCAGTGAGTTCCACTGACTTAGTACCTTTCCAGGCAACAGATAAAAACCTGATGCTGAGCCAGGCATAGTGGTTTGTGCCGTAATCCCAGTGACTCAGTAGGCTGAGACAGGAGGATCGCAAGTTTGAGGCTAGCCTCAGTCATTGAGTGAGACCCTAAGCAACTTAGTAAGACCCTGTCTCAAAATAAAAAGTAAAAGGGGCTGGGAATGTGGCTCAGTGGTTAAGTACCCTTGGGCTAACTCCAGTACTGAACAAACAACAACAAACAAACAAAAAAACATTTGATGCTAATAGAATCCAAAAATTTGCAGGCAAATGATGTCTTGTTCACAAACTCCCTAAAGGGTAGGAGGCTTGTCATTGTGGAAAAATTGGTTGGTGAACTCTAAAACAATCTGAAGGATGGAAAATGGTACGTGGGTTGGTGTGACAACTATGGTTTATTCCTTGGCCCCTGGGCTCCCCTGGCATCTGAAATAGATTTCATTGAATCAAGGGATTAGCTGTTCACCCATTCAGTTAAGGCTCAGTGAAAGCAGAGCCTCGAGGAGTTCACAGTTACGCATTCTCCAGGAATTATTTTGTAGTCCCAAACTTCCTGTCACTAATACCTGGCTACCCTGACATTTCTGCTTAATCCAAAAATAGGATGGAGGAGGAAGCTAGGGAAGTCAGAGGAAGTGGTGTCTTAGATATGGCTATGTTTAAAATCTCTTGCCAGTGGATATTCTCAGTTGGAAGGACCAATAAGGCCAACCATCTAAGGTCCTCACAGATGGCATGTGAATGGAGATGTGGTAGCAATGAGGCCATAGTCACTCCCTGGCATGTCTTATTTAATCCTCCATCTATTAAATGGGTTCTGTTGTTACAAAGGGAACTGTGTGGACTCATCAGGGAAATTCCCATCCACAGCACCCAGGGTCCCACAGCAGGGGACACTGTTATCATCTTTATGACGCAAGACAGCAGTCATTTGGTATCAATAACACATTCCAGGTCCTTCAGCAGAGGCATAGACTTTGCAGAAATCTCTTTGCCAAAGGAGTTTGACTCTATTTAATCATCATCAGAAGGTAAAACTGGGTTGGTTTACACACCTACTTCTCCTCTTACAAAGTTTGGGAAGTCAAATAGGGAGCAAGACCTTCTGCAAATGTCAGCCCCAGACTCTGTCAGGGTTGCGTGTTGGTTACTTGTTTTCTCAAGATTTTCTCTTTCCAACTTTTAAAGAGTGAGCACACAAACGATGCAAACGTTTTATTGAGAGAAGGCTAAGGGTGCACCAATGAGATAGAAAGTTCTAGTCCCTCACTCCTGTGCAATATGTGCACAGACTCAATGTATATGAAAAAATCATGAGGAAGAAATTGTACATTTCTTCATAATTTGAAAGATGAATATGTGGGATTATTACCAGTCATCCCAGGACAGATAAATATTTTGACCTTTGAGGGTGATGGAGAATCTGTTTCTAGGTATGCTTGGAGGATGATTAACTGGCTCACCCTTCCTTCCTTCCTTCCATTTGTATTTTCAAGAAGAATAATAATTTGTAATTTCAAGAATGATTACTGATAAGTCTTGGCTCTTGGCTTTAGGGTCCAGCTATTTAGTTAAGGGAAGGTTGTCTATTCCTTTTTGGTGTGTCCATCTATTTGGTCAGCAAATACTAAGAGAGGTCCATCCCATGCAGCCACTATGTAGACAGGGAAGTGCTGAGAATCATGTTTTTGTCAGCTAGAGCTGAGTGTGTTCAGAAAGGGAAGATTTGGGGCTGCAGATTCTGAAGGCAGCCATCACTGTCACCTGCCATTTGGAAGCTCCCAGGCACCCCAGCCATTCTTCCCGCACTGCTCTCACTTTTGGCTCATTGCTCACAGGGGCTAACTCTTCTCGCTTTCTGGATTCCCTCTCCTTCACTTATTTCCATTCTGTTTTCTGTGTACTGAAGAACCACCTCCTTTGATCATTCCTCTCTGTTCTGATGGGCTATCTTCACTGTCTGAGGACCTGGTCAGGATCACCTGCATTAGAATGAATGATCTTAGAGACCTGTAAAAAATGCAAATTCCCACCAGCACATGCCTTTTAATCCCAGCTAGGAGGACAGCAAGTTCAAGGCCAACTCGGGAAATTTAGGAAGATCCTGTCTCAAAATAAAAAGGGCTGGGGATGTAGATCAGTGGCAGAGCACTTGCCTAGCATGTGTGAGGTCCTGGGTTCCATTTCCAGCAACACACACACACACACACACACACGCGTGTGCGCTTATGAAAATTCCCAGACCTACTGAGTCAGAATATAAATCAGAATCTGTTGTGAGAGCAGAATTTGCATTTCTGATAAGGGACACTGATAAGCCATTTTGAGCACCCCCCCCCCCACACACCCACCCTTACACAGTGTTGGCAGCAAGAAGGTGAACGGGGCTGTGCAGAGACCACAGCTCAGCGGCCCAGGAGCTCAATGCTCATGGTTCCAGGCTCCACCACACACTGGCCTGGACTCCTTCTGAAGCTCTCTAATCTATAGTTCCTTCTTAAAAAGCACAATAATAATTGTGTAATGAGTTTATCTACCAATATGAAAACTGGGCCTGGTGTGCTGTAGGTACTCAATAAATGTGTAACAAGTTATACCCTGGTTTTTGTAGGGAAGACCCAAGGTTTGCATGGTTAATGGCAGGAAGTCCACGCTCCAGGAGCCCCCTGGACACAGACACCAGTCACATCTGACTGTTAGGAGCTGAAGATGGCAGCACTCCAGTTGGGGGAAGTGGAACCTGGGCAGTAAGTCTGAAAAGGGGAGGGGCCTTAGAGCAGGGAGAGTGTTTGCCCTTGGCACTGGACGGGGGACCCGCAAGGGGGCATTAGAGGAAGAAGTCCCTCACAACTGAGGGTATTAAACTAGCTTGGGGTCGGAGCCTCTAAACTTGCTCCTAGTCCATCACCTCCAGCCTCTCAGAACCTGATCATGGGTTCAGCAATGCCTCTGTCTTCTGTTTTAGGCATAGAAAAAGAGCTCTGGATAGGAATCAAAAACTAAGGTGAGTGGTACATAAACACAATGGAATATTACTCAGCCATAAGGAAGCAAGAAATTATGGCATTTGCTGATAAATGGATGGAACTTGAGACTATTGGGATAAGTGAAATAAGCCAATCCCCCAAAATCAAAGGCTGAATGTTCTCTCTGATATGCAGATGTTGACTGAATGGTGGGGGGAGAAGTAGAGGTTCACCAAATTGGACAGGGGGAAATGGGAAAGACAGTAGAAAGAATTGGACACGGGGCTGGGGATATAGTTCAGTTGGTAGAGTGCTTGCTTCGTAAGGCCAAGGCCCTGGGTTCAATCCCCAGCACCGCAAAAAAAAAAAAAAAAAAAAAAGAATTGGACATAACTTTCCTATGTTCATATATGAACACACGACCAGTGTAACTCCACATCATGTACAACCACAAAAATGGGAAGTTACACTCCATGTACATAAGTCACAACGCATTCTACTGTCATGTATAACTAAAAAAAAATACAAAAAAATTTTTTTAAAAAAAGAAGGTGATGGGTCCCATGTTTTCTCTCATATGTGGAAGCTAGTTGGGAAAAAGAGAAAGAAAGGGGTGTGTATAGGGGTGCAGAGGGGGTGGATCTTGTGAAAATCACAAGATCAGTAGAGGAAAGGGACCAGAGGGTGGGAGGCCGGAAGTCCTGGGGTGTGATAATGACCAAATCACATTGTTCTATTGTGTGCATGTATGAATATGTAACAACAAATCCCATCATTAGGTGCAACTGTAGTGCATGAATTAAAAATGTGAAAAAAAATTAAGGCAAGTCCCTTAATCTGAGTCTCTGTTCCCTCATTCATAAAATAAAGATGATAATGCCCTTCAAAGTAGTCATGAGAATAAAAAGTAACTGACTATATAGTAAACTTTAAATCCTTCTGTAAATATAAGGTATTATTGTGTGTAATCCTTACCTTTCCTGTGCTTCACCTTTTAGGCTAGTTATTAAAAAATAAAATACTTAAAACCTTGAGCTACCCATCAGTTCCTTTGTCCTTCCTTACTATTATATTGTTTAACCACCAAATTGTTCAGAAGAGGTGAGGATGGTTGTGGAATGCAGGGGTCACACAGCCTGGGGCCAGAGGACTGGTTGAAGGGATTTGTATGCACAAGAAACTGGGTAGCATAATCCCAAAGATGGGAAAAGGAGAGGAAGGACCCTGGCTTCTGGGTAAAGTACAGCTGTTCAGGTCCTGGTTCTGCCTCTTAGGAGTCAAGAATCCTGAAGGCTCTTCTGTAAAATGGGGATGATGGGAACAATGTTATCTGTGCACTACTGTGAAGACTAGAATCCATAAGTCTAGTCACATGGAGCGCACACAATAGGTGCTCAATAAATGTTCGTGTCCTTTCTGTAACCCCTCACCCACACCTCAGCTGTATTTGTGAACATGAATCATCCGTTCACTGCCCCCTCCCCACCCATCCTGTCCCCACTCAGTGCTCTTTGAACCAGAAGCTGAGTTGAGCAAGATGAGCTGATCGAGCTACCCTAGCCATCCTGAGGACTGGGGTTTTGTGTGTGTGTGTGTGTGTGTGTGTGTGTGGTGTGTTCAGGAGAGTGCGTGCTCTTGTGTTTGGTGAGTCAGGCACATTAAGCTCAGTCCTTCAATTGATGCAGAGAGTGTGCCAATGGGTGAGCATCAAGGACTGTGGGAGTGTCAAGGTGGAGCACTCGGGCCAGCCAGGAGGAAATGCCTCCCCCTGAGGTTTATGTAGCACTTGGAGCGTGTGTGCTGAGGACAGACTTGGTGCTACACCTACCAAGCCTGGTGGGATCACGGGCCCTCCCTTGAGGATCAGAATTCCCAATTCCTGAAGCTTGTGAATGTTTCCTCCTGTTCCTGCCCCCTGGGTATTTCTCAATAATGGTTTTCTTAAACTGCTTCAAATTACCTAAAGGGTAAATAGGTCTTTTCAAAAATTTCCAATCTTTTCTAGTGTTAGTTAACATAATAAAGAAAAGAATTTCCGTTGTAATCAAGGGATGGAAGGGTTGTGTAATCAGGGTGTCCACACTCACACCAGATCTGAGGATGCTTAGGGGTAAGTCAGGACTGAGGCAGGGCAGGACAGACTCAGGGGGGATAGTGAAATACTGGAGCCCTTCTGGGGCATTTCTCTGCTATGCAGAAAGGTGACCCCTGAAGAACTCACCACGCCAATGGAGAAATAGTTGTTCATGATGCTGTACGGGACCTGGTCCCCGTTCTCCACCTCCTCTCTGGGGATGACTTCCAGATACCAACGGTCCAGCATCACCAAGGGGCTCTGCTCGATGTCCTTCAGTATTTTCGTCAAGCTGCCCCCTTCATAACCTGTGGATGATGGCATTGCATTTGCCACCCGAGCAGAAAGGTTAAGTTGCTGCTGATGTACAGGCAACAAGCTGTCAGGATAGGTGACCTCACGGGCATCTGAGACAGGTAACTCTCAGTGCGTCTGTGGGCTGGAGACACTTTCCCTGAACCACGAAGGGGAGGATAATAGGGGGTAATTAGGAAGACGCTGGAGTGATTTGAAAGTCTGAGGTCGGGGTGGGTGCTGGCTAAAGGTGGGCGGGTCTGTGGAGCTGAAGTAAGCCCTACTGAACTGGTGGGTGGGTAGTTGGGAAGCTGTGTGTGAGAGATAACCGATCCATTCCAGGACCGTGTCATGTGGGAGATGGACAGTGTGGTAGGCAGAATGTTAAGCTGGCCGGTAGGGCTGGCTCCTGCTTTCTCTGCCTGCCCACCAAGCAGGAACCAATCTCTGAATCCTGACAACCCCCCTGACTGGTCTACAATCACTCCCTGAATTGATCAGCCATCTGGAGTCCCTGCAGCTCTTCTGCCTGCTGGACCGATCTGTCCGCTCTGTGGTAAGCTGAACTTCACTCTGCAGCTTGCCCAGGTCCACTGGGGCTGTAGCCATATGCAGAATTCTCCGTAGCTCCTGCTCTTTGCACTGTAAGCTGATTTCCTCTTTGTGACCCCTTTAGGGGAATTTAAAAATGAGAGCCCACAGCCCTGGGGACCTGGGAAAATCTGGATGTTCTTAATGACTCTAACCAGTGATGTAGTATTTTGGTTTGCAATCTGAGCCCTAATTCAGAAGATCATTGTTTGGGGGACAGGGAATTTCACATAGAAAATACTTGTCCAAGCGAACCCCTATTGGAATGAGCACTGGGAAGGGACAAATGAGATTTGGTCTTTACCCTAAAGTTGAATATGTTCTATTGGCTCTAAGCGGATGGCTTCGGGATGGTAGTAATCACAGGGGGGTGAGCACAGGGTTCCCAGAGCCCAGAAGAGGGGCTCCTACTTGAGACCCAGCAGAGAACAGAAGGTAGAGAAAGGGTCACAGAGTAGGGTGGGTCACAGATTAGCTCTGAAGAGCACCTTGCAAAGCAGAGCTCTGGTCCCCAGAGGAGCATTGCAGACTTACCTCCTCCCCAACGGAGACATCGAGCAAGGTCATTTCCTGTTCCAAGAGGCAGGACAGCTACTGGTGGATGCTTCGCAAAGTTGGCCTTATCTGCAATCCATACAGAGAAACAGAGAAGCACATACCATCGGATTACAGAATTCTTGAGTTATTTTGTCATCCTTGATCTGGTGCATGAGCCCCTCCCTCCACAGCAATCTGTGTGATGCCTCCCAGGACGGAGAACACACGACTTCCTAAAGCCATCTCTCCCATCTGCAGGGTGGTAACCACTACAAATTGTGCCACATCTGTCAATTTGTGATTCATGTTGAGCTAAAGCTGTCTCCCTGTAACCTGTGCCTGTCTGTCCAAATTTCATTTTGATTCTGTTCTTTCAGACAGCAGCATATCCCTCAACAACACTGGTTTGTGTTTTTGTTTGTGTGTTTGTTTGTTGGTTCTGGGGATTGAACCCAGGGGCACTTGACCTCTGAGCTACATTCATAGTCCTTTTTATTTTTGAGACATAATCTGCCAAGTTGAACTTGCAATCCTCCTGCCTCAGCCTAGTTTGCACAGTTTTAATCCTTAATGATGACCAGCACTTGTTCCCATTCATCTCTGAGCCACCCTGCAAGATGCTCTCCTCTTTGAAGTGAAGAAATGGAGGTTCACCAAGGGAAAGTAATTCCAGAACCAGAATCCAAACCCAGATCTCTGTGGCTTCAAGTCCGTTCTCTTCCTCTCTTCAGGGGCTAGGCAGGTGCATAGGTTGTTAAAATGGGTGGGTCTAAAACATTAAGGGATGGTGGGGCATTTGAGAAAGTTCACTGAAAGCCATTCAGATTTAAAAGTCTAAAAAATAACCTTGTGTTAAACAAGCAAATCTTCCAGGTGCTATGGGCACCCCCATACCAGTTTATCATTTCCACCACTTTCCAGAATTTGGAATACACAGATTTCTTCTTCTTCTTTTTTTTTTTTTAACTTTTCTCCAAGGTAAGTTTTTTTTTCTATTTTTAATTTTTTGATTCATCATACCCAAATGGGATACAACTTACATTTCTCTGGTTCTATACAAAGTAGAGTTATACTGTTTGTGTAATCATACATGTACATAGGGTGATGATGTTTGTCTCATTCCCCCCACCACCTTTCCACCCCTCATTTCCCTCTACATAATCCATCTTTTCTCCATTCTTCCTTTTGGCCCCCACCCTAATATGTATCATCATCCACTTATCAGAGAAATCATTTGACCTTTGACTTTTAGGGTTTGGCTTATTTCACTTAGCATGATATTCTCCAACTTCATCCATTTACCCGCAAGTGCCATAATTTTATTCTTCTTTATGGCTGAATAATATTCCATTGTGTATATATCCCACAGTTTCTTTATCCATTCATCTATTGAAGGGCATCTAGGTTGGTTCCACAAGCTAGCTATTGTGAATTGAGCTGCTATAAACATTGATGTGGCTGCATCACTGTAGTAATCTGATTTTAAGTCCTTTGGGTATAGGCCAAGGAGTGAGATAGCTGGGTCAAATGGTGGTTCCATTCCAAGTTCTCTAAGGAATCTCCATGATGCTTTCCAGAGTGGCTGTACCAATTTACAACCCACCAGCAATGTATGAGTGAACCTTTTCCCCCACATCCTACACAATACCTATTTTTGCTTGTATTCTTGATAATAGCCATTTTAATTGGGGTGAGATGAAATCTTAGGGTAGTTTTGATTTGCATTTCTCTTATTTACTAGAGATGTTGAACATTTTTTCATATATTTGCTGACTGCTTGTAGATCTTCTGTGAAGTGTCTGCTCATTTCCTTAGCCCATTTATTGATTGGGTTATTTGTGGAATACACAGATTTCTACTCTTTTCTCCTTGAAGGTTGTGAAGGAGCACTGAACAGAACCATCAGAGAAAGCCTAGCAGAACACGTTTCCTCTGGCTACAGATCCCCAGCAGCATGTGTGCTAGGCAAGGCCGGTTGAAGAGGGAGGTGTAGGCACCCACTGGGCCCCAGAGGGGCACACTGACATAGACCCCCTGTCATGGTGCACTCAGGCGTGGGAACTGCAGGCATCAGCAGTTGAGGCTCAAGCTGGGGCTGCTGACAGGGCTGAGGTGGAAAATGGAGCCATACACTCATCGTTCCTGGGTCATGGGATTCAAGTTCATGCCTTCCTGCCTCTGCTCTTGCTGTTCCCTTTGCCTGGAGGCTCTTGTTTCCTTGTCTGGCCCTTCTTCTGTCATTCCCATCTTGGCAGGTCTGCCATCCTCATGGCAGTGAGCCTGGAAACCCATATGTCAGCTGTTATGATTTGGATCTGGAATGTTCCCCAAGGACTCAGGTGTTGAAGGTTCGTTCCTCAGTGCAGCAGAGTTCAGAGGTGGGCTCTTGAGAAGGGATTGGATCATGAGGGCTCCGAGCTCATCAGTGGATTAACCCATTGATGAATTCATAGCTGACAACATGACTCGGAATTGGTGGGGCCTCCTTGGAGGACTAGGTCACTGGGGGCATGACCCGGAAGGGTCTTTCTTTCTTTCTTTCTTTCTTTCTTTCTTTCTTTCTTTCTTTCTTTCTTTCTTTCTTTCTTTTTTTCCTTTCTTTCTTTCTTTCTTTCTTTCTTTCTTTCTTTCTTTCTTTCTTTCTTTCTTTCTTTCTTTCTTTCTTTCTTTTCTTTTCTTTCTTTCTTTCTTTCCCAGGGATTAAACCCAGGGGTGCTTAACCATTGAGCCATATTGTCAGCCTTTTAAAAATATTTTATTTAAAGACAGGGTTTTGCTAAGTTGCTCAGGGCCTCACTATGTTGCTGAGGCTGGCTTTGAACTTGCAATCCTCCTGCCTCAGCCTCCTGAGTGGCTGGGATCACAGGCAGGTGCTGCCAGCTCTAGAAGGGTATTTCCTGTCCCCTGCCTCTTCCTCCCTCTCTCTCTCTCTCTCTCCTTCCCAGCTACTAGGAGGTGAGCAGCTTTCCTCTGCCACATGCTTCTGCCATGAGGTTCTGCCTTGCCTCAGGCCTAAAGCAACGAGCCCACCCACCACAGACTGAAACCTCCGAAACTGTGAGCCCAGATAAATCTTTCCTCCTCTAAGCTGTTTGTCTCAGGTATTTTGTCACAGTGATGAAAAACTGTCTCTGAGCAATCTCTTCTCTCCATCCTTACAGTAATGCCTGAGTGCAGGTATGATTCCTTCCCCTGATACTGCTGCAACAGCCTCCTCTCTGTTCTCGCTGCCTCCAGTTCCACCCTCCTAGAATGTTCTCCATATCTCTGTTGAGGAGGACAGTCCTCTTCAGGGCACTGCTTTAATTCTTTCACTGCTCCCCATCAGTGCTTTGCAGGCCACACCAGGCCCCAGGCCCTGCCTTTCTTCCCAGTCTCATCTTTCTGCTTGCCTGACCTCCCCCTCCACTTGTCAACCATCCTGAAACATTTTCAGTTCACTAAATCACAGAGTTTTCTGTGGCTCCACTCAGAAGCCACCTCTGGGAGGCCCTCCCTGGTTGCCCTGGTCTGGACCTGGCACCTCTTCAGGGTGTTCTCTTAGCCTCAGGGATGACGTCATCACACTCTCTGGTAATTGTCTACTCATTTGTTCTCTGGATGGACTGCAGCCTCCAGGGGAATATGTCTCACTCCAGGGCTTCTCCGTGTGTTATGGAGGCCTACCACAGGCCAGACGCTGTGTGAGGCTGTGACTGTGATGGTGGAGAAGCCCTGGCTCAGGTGCTTATGGTCCCTTCGGGCCACGGGAAGAGGCAGACACCACCGAGATCCCCATGCACAGAATGCACAATTTCACATTCACATCAGAGAGGAAAGGAGCGTGACTCTATAGTAAGGCGATGGAGGCTGGTGGGGTGTCAGGGGAGGCTCCCCTGGGAGGATCTGAAGCACGAGTCCATGAGCAGAGGCTGGGCGGTGTTCTGTACAATGGCCTTTGTGGGGAGGGAGACTGGCATGTCCACAGGTCTGAAGGAAGGGCTGGGTGGCTGGAGTCCCAAGGGGAAGGGACAGGAGTAATAGGAGCTGGAAGGGTGGGGGGAGGCTGGGCCACCCAGGGCCCTGCAGATCACCTGGATGGTTTTGTCTTTATCCTAAGAATAAAGGAAAGTTGCTGATGGACTTCATACACATCATGAATCCACTGGCATTCAGGAAAAATCCACTCCCTGGCTGGAGGCAGGGAACAGAGCGGAGAGGGGACCCCAGGGGGGCAGTGCAGACCAGTGACCTACGCCTGAACACGTGTCCAAGGGAGGAGGGGGCACCTTAAGCAGTTCATCCTTTGCCTCTCTCGTCTGTGGGCAGATGCCTAACATTTTTTCCATCTCACATGATCTTTCACTCCTTGTTTTGAGCGGCTTCTGTCACCTGTGCTCCCTTCAGATGAATTTTGTGCAACTTTTCACCAAAGGCAGCTTTCTCCCTCATGACGGTGAGGGGACCATGCACGGAGCCCAGGACCGTGGCCGCCTGCCTTCTGCCGATCAGCCTGGTGTTCTTCCTGGGCCCCCAGAGAACGCCTCCCTCCTCCCACAAACAACTCCAGAGCCCGAGGTGACAGGAGAGCGTGGGTGGCTGCTCAGCAGGGCTGTGTCCATGGAAACCACAGCGCTGGTGGAGGAGCAGCAGGAGACAGGTGTGCCTTCTCGCCCTCCCTGGGAGGCCCAAGACCACCCCTGTAGGCTCTGGCTCCCCTGCCCAGCTCAGCACCTGCTCCTGGCCATCCTTGATTCCTCTCATCCCAAGTCCAGTCTGTCAGCAAATCCTGTGGCTTCTGACTCTGACTGCTTCTCAGCCTCTCTTTCCACTGTATCCAGTCCTGGTCACCTCTCACGGGGGTCACTGTGGTACTGTCCTCAGTAGTCTCCCTGCTCCTGCCTTTCTCTCTTAAACTGTCATGTTCCTCCTTTACTCAAAACTACCTGATGTCTGGGGACTCTCTCATTATGAAAGCCATGTTCCATATTAGGCCCTCCCCATCCTCTGGTCCCTCATTACCTCTGCTTCACTCTCTGTGATGCTCCCTGTGTGTGCTCTACTCTGCCTTGCCTTCAAGAGCCCAGCCTGCTCCTACCTCAGGGCCTTTGCACCTGCTGTTCCTTTTGCCTGGATTGCTCTTCCCTAAGGCATCCAGGAGGCTCACCCTCCTCCAGGTGTCTCTACAACCACTTCTCCTCGGTGAGGTCTTCCCTGACCTCTCAGTTTCAGATTGCAACTCTGCCTAACCCGTGTGCTTCCTTTGCTCCTTCCTGCTTATATTTTTGTCACCTTCTGATATTCTACATATTTGACTTTTTCTTTGTTGCCTAGTTCTTGCCTCTGGAAGGTAGGCTCCAGTGAGGCAGGATTTTCACCTGTTTGTTCAGGGCACTTCCATTTCCTTGAGCACACAGAGGCACACAGGTGGCATTTGTGGAAGGACTGATGGCAAAACTGAAGCAGCCTGGGGCTCATGGCTCTGGGCCCTCCCTGACTTTGATGACTGCCCTCCCCAGCACTTCCTCTGGCAGGCTTCCTGTCCTTGTGTTCCACATTGCAGTGTTTATCTGGGTTCCTCAGGGTCAGCTCTTGACTCTGCCCCACTGCAGAATTTCACAGCCGGTTTCCATCACTCTTGAGGGTGTTGTATCCACAGAGTCCTGAGCCAGGCATGGCTGAGCTGGAACTCTGGCCTCCAGATTCTCAGCCTGGGCCTCTCCACTGCCCTTTGGTCTAGGCACACAGGACACAGCCCAGCGTGACCTTTCTTTGCTTGCATTGATATGTGAGTTCCAGATGTGCTTTCTGGACCCAGGCTCCACATGTCTGTCTCCAGATTATTCCCCCTGGGGATGCATCGATGCTCAGTCCTCTGGTCTCTACTCTCCACCAGGCATCTGGCTTGAGTCCCAATCCTCTTCCTCCCTCCCCTTGAAAGCTGGCCTGTTATGCTCCTCCAACCCAGGCCATGACCGACATGTTTTTGAGGAAAGGCCTGAAACTAAACTGTTATCTTCATGTCTTTGGAAGTATGCTCAATATTTTAATTTCTTTATTTTTTTATCTAAAGTAGATATTTAATTAAGCATCAGTCCAAGAGTACAACAAAGTATGGCTCCATTCTCTCTTCTTTTATTGCCTTCTGCTAACTTTATGCTCAGTATAAATAACCAGCAAGGGCCCCTCTAGCCCATTCTTACCAATGCAATCCAAGATCCAGCCAACTGTCCCATCTCCTCCACAGGCTAGAACACGGAAGTCTGGAGTATCACGGAAGAAGTTCAGTCTGGGAAATAGAAGGTCTACAGTTAGTCTTGTCACTAGGCTTGACTATTTTTTTTTTATTATTTTTATTTTTACAGACTTCATTTTGATTCATTGTACACATATGGAGTACAAATTTTCATTTCTATAGTTGTGCATGATGTACATTCATATCATTCTTGTTAATCATACATGTACATAGGGTAATGATGTCTGTCTCATTCCACCATTTCCCCCCTACCCATTTCCCTCTACATAATCTAAAGTTCCTCTATTCTTCTCTCACCTCCCACCCCCCCAACCAGATTTTATATCATCATCTACTTTTCAGGGAAAACATTCAGCTTTTGTTTATTTGGGATTGGCTTATTTCACTTAGCATGATAATCTCCAATTCCATCCATTTGTCTGCAAATGCCATAATATTATTCTTCTTTATGGCTGAGTAGTATTCCATTGTATATATATACCACAGCTTCTTTATCCATTCATCTGTTTAAGGGCATCTAGGTTCCACAGTCTAGCTATTGTGAATTGAGCCGCTATAAACATTGAT
>JAJEJO010001568.1:0-62087 GCA_020662805.1 Glaucomys volans
GTGAATATGTACTTTCAGTGCACTCAGGATAATACCTGTGAGTGGAACTGCTGGGTCATGGAGTCTATCTATGAGTGTTTCGTTTCATAGTCAATTGCAACAAGTTTTACCAAACCAGTTTTACCATTTTACCACTGTCACCAATAATGTATGAGAATTGTATCTGCTCTGTATCCTTGCCAATACCTGATGTCCTCAGGCTTTCCATTTTAACCCTTATGAGGGGTACCTTCTTGGGATATTGATTGAATTTCTCTGGGTGACTAATGACGTTGAGCATCTTTTCATGTACTTATTTGCCATTCGAGCATCTTCTTTTTTTCCAATTCTGTACTTTTAAATTGACAAGCAAAAATTGTATATATTGGTCAATGTACCACGGGTTGTTTTGAAATGTGTATACGTTGTACAACGGCTAAATTGAACTCATTAACAGATGTTATCATCTTCCTGTGGCAAGAATATCGAAAATCTACTCTCATAGCAACTTTCAAATATATAATACATTGGTATTAGCTACACTTCCCACGTTATACAATCGAGCTCTTCAGCTTCTTCCAGCCTAACTCAGATTTTGCATCCTTTGACCAACATCTCCCCAGACCCTTCCCCTAATCCTCAACTACCATCTCCTACCTACTTCTGTGAGTTAAAACATTTTTAGATTCCACATGTAAGTGAGGTCACGTGGTACTTGTCTTTCTGTGCTGGCTTGTTTCACTTAATGTTCTCCAGCAGTTCCATCCATGTTGTGTCAAGTGATAGGGTTTTGTGTGTGTGTGTGGCTGAATAGCATTCCATTGTGGATATGTATCATGTTTTCTTTACCATGCATCCATTCATGGGCACCCAGTTTGACTCCGTATCTAAGCTACTGTGAACAACAGACAATAGCATACAGGTATCTCTTTGGTATGCTGACATCATCTCCTTTGAAAATATACGCAGAAGTGGGATAGCTGGATCATAGGGCAGATTTGTTTTTAACTGCTGGAGGAAGCTCCACACTGTTCTATATAATTGCTGGAATAATTTACACCAACCAACAGTATACAGAAGTTCCTTTTGTTTCCCCTGTGGTGCTGGGGATGGAACTCAGGGCCCTGCACATGCTAGGCAAGCACTCTACCACGGAGCCACACCCCCAGCCCAGGAGTTCCTTTTTCTCCATGTCCTCACCAGCATTTGTCCCTCTTTGTCTTCTTGATAATAGCCATTCTAACTGAAGCAAGATGGTATCTCATTGTGGTTTTGATTTTCATTTCCCTGATGATTAGTGATGTTAAACCTTTCGTGTACCTGTTGGCCATTTGCGTATCTTCCTCTGAGGAATATCTACGTAGGTCTTTTGCCCATTCCTTAATCAGTTATTTGCTTTTTTCCTAATGAGTCGAGTTCCTCACGTACTGTGGATATTAACCCCTTGTCAGGTATATAGTTGGCAAACATTTCTTCCCCATTCTGTGGGTTGTTTCTTCACTCTGTTGATCGTTACCCTTGGTGTCTGGGCTTTTCTTTGATACATAAAAACTACTGATTAGTCTTAACGCTCATTATTGATCTGTTCAGGTTTTCTATTTCTTCATGATTCAATCTTGGTAAGGTGTGTGTGTCCAGGAATTTACCCATTTGTTCCAGATTATCAAATTTCTGGCATATAATTGTTCATAATACTCCCTAATGATCCTTTGTATTTCCATGGTGTCAGTTCTAATTTTTCCTGTTTCGTTTCAGATTTTATTTGAGTCTTCTCTTTTTTCCTAGTTAGTCCAGCTGAGAGTTTGTCAATTTGTTTACTTTGTCAGAGAATCAGCTCTTCATTTTGTTGATCTTTTGTAATTTTATCTCTATTTCATTTATTCCTGCTCTGATCTTTATTATTTCTATCCTTTTACTAATTCTGGGTTGTCCTCTTTTCCCAGTTCTTTGAGGTGTGTGATAGGTCATTTCTGTGAGGTCTTTCTGCTTTTTTAAAGAATTTTTTGTTTTTGGTTTTAGACAAACACAGTGCCTTTATTTTATTATTAATTTATTTCTATGTGGTGCTGAGGATCAAACCCAGTGCCTCACATGTGCTAGGCGAGCACTCTAACACTGAGCCACAACACCAGCCCATCTTTCTGCTTTTTTGGTATAGGTGTTGATTGTTATAAACTTCTTAGTAGTGCTTTTGTCATGTCCCATACATAGGTTTTGGTATTTGTGTTTCCATTTTCATTTCTTTCAAGGAATGTTTAAATTTCCATCTTAATTCCTTCCTTGACCCATTGGTTGTTCAGGATTAAGCTGTTTAATTTCTGTGTTTGTATAGTTTCCAAAGTCTTCCTTGTTATTGGTTTCTAATTTTGTTGCCCTGTAGTCAGAAAAGATACTTGATATGATTTTGATGTTTTAGCAGTACAGGGTTTGTCCAGGTTTGTCCCAAATCCAAAGTTGGTTTGTTGTCCATCATGAACTTGGAGAGTGCCTAAGAAGAACAGTCTGAACCTGCTAGCCTCCACCTGTGGCCAGGGGAGGCTCCCATGCCTCATTCACATTCACTGTACTACGTTCAAGTACCATGTGATTCTGCCAGGCTTTGGGCTGCACTGTGGAGTGGACAGCCCAGGCTCCTATGCCAAAACTTGGCACCTACCTCCCTTTCCTTACCCCCAGCAGACAATTCCTCTCCCCATGTTGTGCTGCCTGGGGTTGAGGGAGGAAAGGGTGGGCAGTCCCATGCCCACCACCACCACCACGATGCAGAATAACATCTGGAGCCCACAACCTGCTGAGACCAACCCAACACTGGGGTAGGACCAAGACTCACTCTGCTATGTGCTTTCTACTGCTGAGGGGGACTTGTGGCCCAAGACCACTGCAAATGGTCATAGGTGATGCTGGCTAAAATAGAGGTCTGATCAGCAGGGGCCGTGTCCACCCTGGCATCAGGGTAGGTCCTGTACTCACTTTCCTGCCCTGTCTCCTAGAGGGAAGGGTTTTGCTTCTCACTCTGCTGCCCAAAGTTGGGGGTAGTGTTGGTGGAGGCAGTCCCTTGACTGTCAAGCTGATGCTAAGCTGGACCACATCTGGATTGTTTTAGTCAGTTATTTCACTGCTGTGACTAAAAGGACCCAACCAGCACAGCTGTAGAGGAGGAAAAGTTTATTTAAGGGCTCACAGTTCCAGAGGTCTCCATCCACAGAAGGCTAGCTCCAATCCTTGGGGCTCGAGGTGAGGCTGGACATCATGGCGTAAGAGTGTGGCAGAGGGAAGTGGCTCACGTGGTGATCAGGAAGCAGAGAGAGACTCTAGTCTCCAGATACAAAATATAATACCCCAAAGCCATGCTCCCAATTCCCACCTCCAGCCACACCCCACCTGCCTCCAGTTACCACTCAATTAATCCCTATCGGGGCATTAATTCACTGATTGGGTTAGGACTCTCACAACACAGTCATTTCTCCTCCGAACCTTCTTGCATTGTCTCACGTGAGCTTTTGGGGGACACCTCACATCCAAACCATAACATGGGTCTTTCAGATGCAGGGACCTGCACTGTTTCAGGGGTGCACCAACTCATGCCACCGTTGACAGTGATGCAGGCTGAAATGAGTTTGTCCCATAGGTGCCAGGGAAGGTCTAGAGCTCCATCTGAGAGAGAGCTCTGGCCTGGGTATAGGAGGCCTTTCTTCTCTAGCTGGTGCTGCGGTGTCTCATGGCTGTGGGCCAGCCACTGAGTTCAAAGTCAACGTCTTATGGTAGCTCTTCTGTCCCTGTTCCCCAGGAGGTAGAGTCTTGCTTCCTTTTCTGCTGCCTAAGACTGGAGAAGGGGTAATGGAAACAGTCCCTCGGCCTCCTTGGACAACCCAATTCCAGCAGCTCAGTTTATGGAGACTACTAGCCTGGGGACAGGGATCATGGGGCTCTGCCAGGCACTGGGTTTCACCAGTGCCGTAGTGGCAGGACCCGTAGTAGGTTTTAAGTCTAAGACCTGGACTTAAATCCCTCTCCCTCCTCCACCAAGTGGGAGGCTTCTCTCCCCATTGCTGCACTGTTTGGAGTTGGGGTAGGAGTGATGCAGGCAACTCTTTCCTTCCTGCCTTCTTTCATGCATCTTATTATTATACTAAACCTAGCACTGTGGTGCTATGGTGTCCCACCTGGCTTCCTTAGCTCTGGTGAAGGCAGTTTGGTGCAAAAATAGTTGTTTGAATTTGTGTCTCCTTTAGGGAGACGATTGCTGGGACTTCTTACTCAGTGACCAACCTTGAACTCCTGGCATAAGCCCTACTTGCATATATCAGTATGTGCACACACACGTGTGTGTGCCTGAGTCCAATCAGGAGATAGACAACACACAGTAAGTTAAACAGGGACTATTAACATAAAGAATTAGGAACTGTGATAAAATAGTGAGTACAAAATAAAAGGAAAATCAGTATAGTGCCCTAGGGCTGAGGCCAAATGGGCAAGGAAGGATAAACCTGGATAAACCTGGAAAGGGTTCAGACCTTCAAGAAAGAGTGGTGTGCTTCAGCTGCCTGATAGCAGAGCCATTTTCTTGTCTGGCCAGGGCAAAGCTGACCTGGCATTTCTGAGCAAACAATAGACCACCCTCCAGAATGGAAGGAGGGAGGCAGGCAATCAGCAACGGATAGCCCGAGTGTGTCACGGAAGTCTGGGTGCACATGAGAGCAGGAAGACTTCAGAGCACAAGGGTTGCATGGGGTGGGGGTGAAGGGTGAAAACTTGCAGAAAGAATGTCTTCTCAGTGCGTATCACTGCGGGACATAGGGGGCTGTGTGCAGTTCAAGAAGGGGCTTGCCCAGAGAGTCCAAGCAGGTAAGGTTACAGGCAGCAGCTGTAGATAGGTGGCTACTGGCAGGCTGTGATGGGGGCTCTGGTTTATCATGTCAAGAGGTCTGTGGAAAGGTTATCACCCGACCAAGGCTACAAAGTGGCACAGGGACCAAGTTCTGACCCAGAGGCTGAAGTTGGCCCTACCAGATGTCTTCACATTCACACTACAGAATCCTGGTCAGGGCCAGAAAGAGCAGGAAAAGGTCTCCCTCTTTTAGTGTCCTTGCAGCGCTCTCTTCAGAGAAAGCTTACCATTGTGCTTAGTACAGAGGAAGTGGGATTCTTATATATCAAGAGCATATGCAGAAAGGTGCATTTGGAACTGAGAGGCAATGAATTCGTAACTGACATATATAAACAGCTGGTTTCAGCTTAATCAGTGATAACTTTGCATCCAGTTTCCAGGGGATATTAGTCTCCAGTTTTTTTTTCTTATAATGAGTTTTGTCACATTTTGGTATCATCCTGACCTGGTAAAATTCAGTTTACCAAAGAGTTTGTGCAATAATGCTATATTCTTAAATTGTAAGGGTGCTCCATCCAATTACAGTGCTCACCATATTTTGTTTACAACACAATACTCAAATGTTTGTTAGGGTTTACCAGGGAAATTCTCTAAGAGTGGAGTTGACTTGTGGGGAAAGTTTTGGATATTACATTCAACCTTTTTTTATCTACAGAGAGCTAATGAGATTTTTGTTTTATCTTTAGTTGGTGGTTCTTTCAAGAAATTTGTACATTTTATCTACATTTTCAAATTTGCAGTCATAAATTCATTCATAACATTTTCTTACTATTTTCACATATATACATTCTATAGTAATGCCAGATTCTTTATACTGGTAAATTTTACTCTGTTTCTTTTTCTTTTTCCTGTTCAGACTAGCTAAGAGTTATCAATTTGGTTGGTCACTTCAAAGAGCCATCTTTTTGCTCAAGTCCATCAAATGCATCTTCTATTCAATCACTGAGCTCTCTTTACTTGGAAAATATTTGTCAAGTAATAAGAAGGGATGGCTTTTCCTGTCAAATAAATTCTTGCTTTGTTTTCTTCCCTTTACTCCCAGGCCTCTATTGCCTCACATCAAAGCAGGAAAAATTTAAAAAAAAAAAGTTACACAATAATATGATCTCATCACTTTGTGCAAAAGCCCAGAAATACTCTTTTTTTAATCAAAATAACATTACACAGCTATTTTCCTAGCTTGTAATAGACTTCACTGGCTGTTTCCTGTTAGGAGCCTTAGGAATCAACATCATCTAATATAAAAGGTTAATACTAGATCCCATGTGGCCTTGGGCAAATCACAGGGCTTTGTCATTATTTTTTTCTTATCTGTAAAGTAAGATAATAATAATAATAGCTGTACTACTTGCCTCACAGGATTATAACATAGAAGGTCAATAAGATATTACCTATGGAATGTTTCGGAGATATTACGTAACGGAGATGTAAATCTCCATTTGAAGCCAGGAGATTGCAGTTGTGATCCATTAAAAAAATTGTCTTTAGCAAAAACTGTGCACAGAAATTACATTGGATTTCTGTTCTCAGGTATTAAAAAATGAGTCAAAGTATTAGGGGAACCTGACTTTAAAACCTCTCTGCTACTTATGAGTCCTGTGACACATTTAATCTAACTTTCAAGCTTCCTAATGTGTAAAAGGAATTTAACACCACCTTCCCTTCTGGAATGATGAAAGGAGTGAATGAAATATTTGTGGAAGTACCTACCACAGCACTGGAAGTTTCTGGAAGTAACGGTGGGGGTCAAGACTGGTGAAGACTATGCTTCCTCGTTCTACTCTCCCTCTGGGCATGGTTCCTCAAAGCCTGAGAGGAAGCACTGTTACATTCTTTCCTTTGATTTTTTTTTTTTTTTTTTTTTTTGCGGTGCTGGGGATTGAACCCAGGGCCTTGTGCTTGCAAGGCAGGCACTCTACCAACTGAGGTATATCCCCAGCCCTCGTTTGATTTTCATAGTATCCTTATGAGATCCACTAAGCAGGTGTTACTATGCTCATTTTACATATGAAAAAACTAAGAATATTGGCTTTGATTGTGCTATGTACTAGAGCTAACCAACACGGTCTGATACCCAAGAAGGGGACCACTGGATGTTTACTTCTCCTTGCAAAGAACATCTTTGGCAGTGTCTGCTAAAGCTGAGCATACCCATACTTATGACCCAGAAATACCACATCTTCAGAGTATATCAAGTGGAAGTGAATACAGATGTTCACCAAAAGAAAATGTAATAGACTGTTCACAGCAGCACTATTTGCAGTGCTTCCAAACTGGAAACTACTCAAATATTTTCCAACAGTACAATGAATAAACAAACTGTGCTGTGGTCGCAACATTAGATTCTATGCAGCATCCAAGGATGAACAAACTACTGCTAAATAATAGTGTCCTCAATTTAATATTAAATGAAGGAAACCAGACACAAAAGACCAGATATTGTAGATATGTATGAAGATGCATGTACATACATACAGATGTCAGTAAGTACACAGTCAATATGTAGGATTCTATTTTTATGAAGTTTTGTTTTTCATGAACAGCAAATGCTTATCTTTGGCAATAGAAGTTGGATAGTAGTTCCCCCTGGGTACAGGAAAGGGTGTGACTGGAGAGGGCCATGAGGAAAGGTTATGGGCTTCTAGTTAATTACTTATTTATCTGGATGGTAGTAATAGAGATGTGATCTCATCATGAAAATTCATCAAGATTCATTTGTCTGCTTGTGTGTGTGCACGCGCATGTGTGTGTGTGTGTGTGTGTGTGTGTGTGTGTGTGTTATACTTCAATAAAAAGTTAATCTGAGCCGGGTGTGGTGGCGCATGCCTGTAATCTAAGTGACTTGGGAGGCTGAGTCAGGAGGATCGCGAGTTCAAAGCCAGCCTCAGCAACTTAGCGAGGCCCTTAGCAACTCAGTGAGACCCTGTCTCTAAATAAAATACAAAACGGGGCTGGGGGTGTGGCTCAGTGGCCAAGTGTCCCTGAGTTCAATCCCTGGTTCCAAAAAAAAAAAAAAAAAAAAAAGTCAATCTGCCTTAGCCACAACGGGAATCCATTATCCAAACTAGGGTATTCCAGTGGCTTCCCATGGTGCTCACAAAAAATCCAAAGTCCTTACTGTGGCCTGCATGGTTACATGTTGTCTGACCCCTGGCGACTTCCTTTGTATCACTTCTTCCACCATTATTCCCCTTGCTTACTCACCACCAGCCACATGGCCTTCTTGTTGCTCTGCAAACACAATAAAATGCCTTTCTTCCCCACGACTTTGTACTTGCTATTCCCTCTGCCTAGAACAATCTTCCCTCAGCGGGTTGAATTGCTGGTCTCTTATCATACAGGTACCAGCTCCGATGTCACTTCTTTAAAAATTCCTTCACTCAGCACTCCATCTGAAATGATTTCCAAGGCATGCTTAAACACATAACACCAATTTTTCTTCCTGCCATCTGCAACTAGCTGAAATTATTTATGTATTTGTTTTAGTTTATCATTTATCTTCCTCGATAGAACATAAACTGCACAAAGTTTATGGGCTCATGTCCGCCATGTTCATCATTGAATGAATTAATGAAGATCCTTGGGTGAACTTTACACTAGGTTATGGCTGGCATTTCTCCCATAAAGGGAGACACATGAGAAATTATACATCATTACAAACAAAGCTTTGTTAATACAGCCTACCTTGCCCATCTCAGCTTGATGAGATTCATCAAGACTCAGGTCTTTCCCCAATGAAACTTCCATGAGCTTTGATAAATAAGGACTTACTCCATGAAATATGCTTATCCTGACATGGGAAAAACCAACTGGAATTTAACTTCTATCCCCTTTGCCCAGGTCCTCCAGAGAAAAACAAAATATGATCAGCAGGCAGAACAGCTCCTCTCTCTAATCCTGTACACCTAAGAGAGTGTCGACTTATTGTCAGCTCATCTGTAGAACAAGTAGTGAATGCAGAGAAAGCCATATATAAAGTTCAATAACAAAAGATACCTTTATCATGTGTTTGAGATCTTTCTTTCTCACAATTCTGTGTTAGGTACAACAACTATGACCGAGCTGTCATCAACACTGTACCTTATGATGTCGTTCATCGTTGGTATACAGCACACCGCACTCTAACAATTGAGTTGAGGAGACCTGAGAATGAGCTTTGGGTCAAACTAAAGCCTGGGAGGGTAGGTGCTAAACTCTAAAGATGTCAAATAAGCTTGTTACACAGAAGCACTGAAGAAAGCCAGGCGTGGTGGTGCAAGCCTTTAATCCCAGTGACTCGGGAGGCTGAGGCAGGAGGACTGCAAGTTCAAGGCCAGCCTCAGCAACTTAGTGAGACCCTGTCTCAAAAATCTAAAAAATGAAAAGGGCTGGGGATGGAGCTCAGTGGTAAAGCAGCCCGAGTACAAACCCTAGTACCAAAAAACAAAAGTAAACAAAATAAATAAAGAAATAAAGGGTACTTGTTTAATATGTGTCATGATGTTGCAAAGGAAACAGAGAAAAAAAGTCCTAGGTGTTGGTCATGGTCCTGTCACTCACTCAATGACCTACGAGCAGGCCCCACCCCATCCCTGACATCTGTGGCTCTATGTGAATGATGAGGGCATTTAACCAGGTGATCCCTAAGAGTCCCTGCACCTTCATGATTCCCTTTTTTAAATCTTTATTCCCTCTGGATGAAGAATATCTTCATGAAACATAATAGTTTAATCCTTTGAGCCGGGTGTGGTGGCGCAGGCCTGTAATCCAAGCGACTTGGGAGGCTGAGTCAGGAGGATCACGAGTTCAAAGCCAGCCTCAGCAACGTAGCGAGGCCCTAAGCAACTCAGTGAGACCCTGTCTCTAAATAAAATACAAAATAGGGCTGGGGATGTGGCTCAGTGGTGGAGTGCTCCTGGGTTCAATCCCCAGTACCAAAAAAAAAAAAGAAAAGGTTAACCCTTTGAGAAAGTATAGAGTAAGAATTAGAAAAGAAAAAGAAAGAAACCAATTACATGATTTGCTTTGAAAAGAGAAAAATTACTCAAGAAACACAAACCTGTCGAATGCAGGGCCCGTTCACTACCTACTATTGCCTTTGTAACTTCCATTTATCCTGCTACAGGGTTATACACATCTAGGCTTCCAAAAGTCTGTTTGATTTAAAAATATCATGCAGAATACAACCATAGAACAACCCAAAGCTTTTCTTTTTAAATGATCTCTTCTGATTTAGGGTTCTGTGTGTTTGCCCTTGTTCTGATTGTGTTTTCTCTTTTTATTCATTCACAGGTCCTATTTATAGACAACTGGCGAGTCCTACATGGCAGGGAATCCTTCACTGGCTACCGCCAACTCTGTGGCTGCTATTTAACAAGAGATGATGTCTTAAACACTGCTCGTCTCTTGGGGCTTCAGGCTTAAGTGTGACAGCATTGGGATATGAACATGCCTGGCACCCTGGCTACAAGAATTTTCTATCAGCAGAATACCGTGTCAAGATCTACTTCGTGTTGTCTCTTTATCCCATCCCACAAGACAGAAGCTGCCCCTTTCTCGAGCATGGGAACGTGTTAGAGAGAGAAGGGGCTTCTGAGATACCCAATGTCAACCCATCTAGTGGGGTAGACCTCTCCCCCAAACTATAACACGAGCCCACATGTTTTCTGAACCTTTTGAGATAATTTTGGTCACTATACTTCAGAAATAGAGAAAATTTTTTTGATTCTCCATATTGAAATCATATTGAAAGCAATAATACTGAGTAGGTAAATTTTTCTTCTGGCCTGGACAGTTAGAATGAAATGCACCCTAGAAATGACAAAATACTGAAGAATCGACAATTCACAAAAATCTTGATCTTAGTATCCACACGGGAGAACATGTGGAACTTGTCTATCTGATTCACTTCACTTAACATAATGTCCTCTAGTCCCATCTATTTTACGTAAAGGATAGCATTCTTTCATGACTGAATAGTATTCCGTTGCACATATGCACCACATTTCCTTTATCCATTCTTCTATTCATGGGCATCTAGGTTGATTCCATATCACAGCTATTGTGAATGATGCAGCAATAAACACGACCACAAAAGGATCTCTTTGGTGTGCTGATAATCATTTCCTTTGGACATATACCAGAAGTCAGGTAGCCGGATCACAGAGTAGATCTACCTTTAATTGCATAAGGAACTTTCATCCTGCCATACCGTTTTACATAATCACTGTACTGACTTACATTTCCACCAACAATGTGTAAGAGTTCCTTTTTCTTCACATCCTCGCCAATAGTTTTTGACAACTGCCATCCTAGAGGGCTTACGTGGTTATCTCAGGTGGTATCGTAGTGTTGTCCAGCATTTCTGTGATGAGTAGCGTTGCTCAGCATGTTTTCATGTCTCTGTTTGCCATCTGAATGTCTTCCTTTGAGTCACACTCACCTAGGTCTACTGCCTATTTTTAATCAGGTTATTTGTTTTCAGGCTACCAACTTATTGGAGTTCTTTATATATGCTGGATATCAACCCGTGTCACACGTATTGTTTGGAAATAATAGTTTCTTCCATTCTGTAGGTTGTCTCTTCACTCTGAAGACTGTTTGCTCTGCTCTCAGAAGCACCTTAACACCCTGAAGAACTACTGAGGCTCCCCTAATAATTATCTTAGATATTAAGAGACATTTAAAATTCAAGAACACAGAAGCACACATCCCTCAGCTATCAGAGACAACATCACCACATGTCATGTGACCTCTGGGAAAGTCTTCTGGATACTCATGAGAAAATGGGAGTGAAAAAAGAAAATATCATCTTACCGTTATTGTAAAAACAGTTTCATCCCCGTATCGCTACCGCATGACAACTTCGATTCTTGAGGATAAATACCGAGGAGCAGTATGGCTGGGTCCTATGGTGGTTCCAGTCCTCCGAACTCAGAAAGTCAAGGTTCATATGCTTTCTCTCATGTGTCAAAGCTAGAGAGGAGAAAAGGAAAAGGAAAGGTGGGGAGATCTCATGAAAGTTGAAAGGAGACCAGCAGAGTAGAGAAAAGAGACCAGCAGGGAGGGAAGAGGGGAGGGAAAGGGAAATACTGGGCAACAACGATATTAGTCAAATTATATAGTTGTGTTGTGCCCATGTATGAAGATGTAACGAATTCCACCATTGTGTACCAATAAGAATGTGGAAAAATAGTTTTGTCCCACAGACCCACTAAAAGGGCCTCAGAAATTCCAAGTCTTTTTTGGGGGGTGGGGTGAGGGGGGAACATACTGGGGATTGAGCCCAGGGGTGCTTAACCACTGAGCCATATCCCCAGCCCTTTTTATTTTTCATTTTGAAGCAGGGTCTCTCTAAGTTGCTTAGGGCCTCGCTAAGTTGCTGAGGCTTGCCTTGAACTATCGATCCTCCTGCCTCAGCACCCCACCTCCTGAGTCGCTGGGATTACCCAGCCCTCCAAGAGTCTTTGGACCATACTTTGAGAACCAGTGGGCTAGATGATTGATTCCTTGGGACAGACCTTTACATAGGCCTATGGATTGAAGGGTTTTGCTGAAACCCTAGATTTTGCTTTGCAGTGTCCTCAAACTGTAGACACTGCAGGAATTATTTGGTAGCACAAGCTCAGTGATAACCTGGGAACTGAATTCAAATTATAATGTCAAAATTTCTAAGAAGAGTCATCTCTATCCAACTCATCTCTCAAGAACTTAAACTACAAGTCACAACGACTGTTGTGGAGCAAACCCATCGCTTTGGTAATTATGCGAGGGAAATTTACAGCATTTTTAGAGATTGCTAGGGTTCCACATGAGAATATTCCCACCACCCCCCTCCCCACTCACACACACACACACACACACACACACACCACTGAGAGTGCACAAATAATTACTCTGGGAGACTGTTCAGGAAACTCATCCTGATAAATGGTGTGCTTTCAGAGAACTAGAGATCACTATCCAAACCTTGTATTTTGGCAGTTTGGTGGCATTTTAGGATTTTACCTGCTTTCCTCCATTTCTGATGTTTTTTCCCTTCTCTTAAAATATTACGTTCATTGCCAAGATGTGACTGGGGGTCAAATTTAATGCTTTCTTTCCTTTATTCTTGAATGACTTATGTGTGAAAGTGGGACTGGTGGGAAATGTGTGAGGCTTCTGTTCCCCTGGCTTTCACTGAAAATGAAGCTGTACAATAACCTCAGTGACCACTGCAGAATGATGAAAGAACATGTGGGCCAGGGTGTGCCCTACAGGAAAAAAGAAAACGTTATTAAGGAATATAGGAGTCATAAAGGAAAGAAAACTCAGTGTTCTTACAGAGAATAGAGCCTAATCGGGTCTTTTCAGGGAGTTCCTGGGAAACACTTGGTAGTCTATGCATTATTTTATTGACCCATCCAGTGCTCCAAAATGTGCTCTCAAAGTATTTCTGCAATTTATTTTTACTGTGTAGGAATCTGTTTTTTTTTTTTTTTTTTTTTTTTGGTGGTGGTGGTGCTGGGGACAAACCCAGGGCCTTGTGCTTGCGAGGCAAGCGCTCTACCAACTGAGCTACATCCCCAGCCCCCGAGTGTAGGAATCTTTAGGAGTCTTCCCTGAAATCTGTACTCCTGTTAGGATAAAGGATTGAGAATTAATTCTGGGTCTTACAGAATGTACTCTTGAGCAATCAGGACAGAAGGAACAACATAATACCATGCAATCTTTTCTCTTTGCTACTATGCACTCCTAAAATATGATGCCATTAAGTCTTCTCCAGGATATTTGCCTTTTTTGAAGTTTTGTATAAATTAGCCTTGAAGATTACACCATGACTGATGTTGGCACTGACATGTGACGGACATACTCATGGCTCTGTACGGGACAAAAAAATTCCATTCAGTAGGCCCTCCTTACTGAAGGACTCCCCTTACCTCGTCTCTCCTGAATTATTAATGAAATAACTTATTACTTCATCCTCCTTTTCCTACATGTTTAATCAATCCTTCTCAATGATGTGCTCCCTTCACAGGAAGAAAGAAGGAAGGGGATTATTGGACTGCTGATCATGTATTGAAACATCAACGAAAAGTATCGATGTGGGGTGTTCCATTCCAGGTGTTTCTGAGTATATAAGACTGAGTCTATGTCTACCAAGCTCACTGGAGACTCACTTTTACCTTTTTCTCTGGTTCAGTGGGATCAGTAGTGTCAGGAACACAGCACCTAACATGGTGCCTTACAAAGAGTAGTTTCATAATACAGATTTGTGGGGAGAAGAAGAAATGAATGAGTCCTTCTCAGACAAACTCATCAGAAATCACCTCATTCTCGAGCCGGGCGTGGTGGCGCACGCCTGTAATCCCAGCGGTTTGGGAGGCTGAGGCAGGAGGATCGGGAGTTCAAAGCCAGCCTCAGCAACTCAGCGAGGCCCTAAGCAACTCAGTGAGACCCTGTCTCTAAATAAAATACAAAATAGGGCTGGGGATGTGGCTCAGTGGTCAAGTGTCCCTGAGTTCAATCCCTGGTTCAAAAAAAAAAAAAAGAAAGAAATTACCTCGTTCTCTGTATATCCTTTTCCGTTTGGCAGTTGACCTGCACCAAATTTTGTTTGCTTTTGTCTACAACGGCCGACCATGCCAGTGTGCCTGGGACTGAGGGGTTTCCTGTACTGTCCTACTTTCCATTTCAAAATTGGAAAAGTCCCACACAAACCAGGACTGTTAGTCAGTCACCTTGCCTTCTTGCTGCTAGCTATTTATTTTTCTTCCGTTTTCATCACTGGTTTCCCTTTCTTTGTAGGTGTTTATAGATCACAGACTGTGGAGTCCACGGTGAAAAGGAAAAAAGATGTATGAACTATGGTGTGTTGTGGTTCCCAATGTCCGGGTCCGAGTGGAGACCAGCAGTTTGTTTGAGCAAGCCCTCCAGGGGACTTCTGATGCACACCAAGGTTTGAGAACCACTTGAAGAGTCCTGTTGCTGAATTCTAAGCCCAGTTCTGGCACTGCCTCAATAAATGACTTGAGGCATGCCCTTCTATTTTGAACTTTGGTTTGCTCTTCCATGAAGTGAGAGCCTTGGACTAGGCAACAGCTAAAGGTTCTGCCACTCTGTAGTTATGAGACTGGGGTCATTTTGTCTGGCTTTTCATTGCTCAAGTTCTCTCACACAGATACAGAACGGAAAACACCTACCTCGTAGGGTTCTATAACAATTCTGTGGTTATTAAACTAGGATGTTTGCAGCACACATTGTTGCCCGATAATAACAGCTAGCTCTTACATAGTGCTTTCTATGTACTGGACACTGTTCTAAGCGCATTTAATCTCCACAACAACCCTATCACCATTTTACAGATAAAAACAAACAAACAAAAAGAGGCAAAGAGATTAAGTGGCTTACCCAAGGTCACAAGGCTAAAACAAGTATCAGAGTTTAAATTAGAACCCTGAAAACTGTGGCTCCAGAGACAGTTCTTTTAGCTAATCTGCCACATTGCTCAATAAATTTTGTTAATTCCCTCACCCTTTCCCCACTTACAGTCTAATCAACCATTCATAGACAATAAGCATCATTCCCACTTTCACAGTTCTTCTAGCAAGATCTTGAAACAACCACGAGCGTATCTAGATTAGTTTTGCAAGTAGTTTGCAAATATAAAAAAAAAAAAGACTCAAAAACATTTTCTAGAAACATTGTCTGTGTCCTCACTCATCCCCATACACCTTTAGCTCATCAGCGACGAAGACCCTGGCAAGAGTTTGGTACATGTTCTTTTTTGTTGCTGTTGTTCAGATCTATAGCCAGGGGTTGGTGAATTTGTGGGAAGCCACGTTCTAGTCCTTGGCTTTATGCAGTGAATGTGGCTTTTGCCTCCATCTTGCTCAGAGTATTCTTGGACCACTATGCCTTGTAGGAGTTTAACTTCTGGCTACCACGGTTTGCTTCCAGACAAGTAAGCCTGAGACTTCAATATGGAGGCAAGTATCTGATTGCATTTGCTTGTTTGTTTGTTTTTGTCTTGGCCATGCCTTTTTGAATTTACTTTGTCACATTTAGTCCATCATTGCCACGTGTTCCATACCATGAACTGTGCCATCTTGGATGGGAAGTCAGTGGAAATCTATCCCATGTGGATTTTAGTCTTCCCTGATTTCCTGAGCTGAGTTTGCAAAGGACAGTCACACACTGTCTTGATGATTTCGGATTATCGTTATGCCTATCTGTTTCTGTGCCAGGCAATAAAGCAGAATAAAGTCTTAGCCTGGTTAATGGAATCCAAGCTTCCTTTTCTGGAAAAACCCAGGCAACTTTTACAATTATGATAAATCATCTTAAGCCATGCTGGTGTGTAATCTACAGATCCGTAGTACTGTTCTAACTTACTTTCTGTGTGAGTTGATAAGCACGGTCATTTATCCTGTGCCCAAGAGAGGATCATAAGCGGGGATGCTGTGCAAACTTGTGAAGTTAGTGAAGGTTCTTCTCTGCTAGCTCCATCTTTACCCACAGTTTACCCACTGATGGTGGCCACTCCCTCCAATTCAGGAATTCAGTATCCATTTGCCTTCTGCTTTCTAGCTCGTTCTCTGATGCCTTCACTGAGGCAGCTTAGTGTCATAAGAAGAACACAGACTTAGAATGGCCTGGGCTTAAATTTCATCTTATTAACCTGGCGAATTTGGGGAATCTGCTTTCCTTCCTTGAGCCACTATTTCTTCATATGCAATGCCATCTACCTAAAAAAAAAAAAAAAGGCACAGAAGAATTAAAATCTGTGATGAAGAATGAACCAAGATCTTGTGTAGAAAGCATCTACCCCAGTGAGCAGCACATAGCACACAGTCAGTACATACTAGCCATTTATCACTGTTGCCAATATCGTTATTTGGGAAAAGAGGAGGGACTGGGGCTAGCCTGTGTTTGAGAGAAATCAACAGCCTTCTTAGAAGCAGCAAAGTCATAAGACTCAGAACTGGAAAAGTATGGGAAAATGCTAGGGGTCATGATGTGCAGGTCTACTGACATGGTATCTGACCTTTAAGGCCTACGGGTTTATGGATAGGAAGCTATTTGGGGGCTTGGGTGATCTCTGGGTTCAGAGATGAAAGAGAACAATGGTCAGAGAGCCTGATGAGACAAACTAGGTCTGGAGAGTTTTAGGAAGAGTGGCTTGGAAACAGAGGTGTGGAGGATGAATGAGGCAGGCAGGTAGACACCCGCATCCATGATGAAGCATAGTTCAGGCAAGACCCATACTTCCACATGTAGCTTCATTGCCTCTCAAAACCCCCACTGAAACTACTGTAAAATGATTTTTGAAAGGATTAGAAGGACAGGATTTGGAGGAAATGATTGGGAGAACAGGAAAGGAAGCAGTGACTAAAGCTGGAATGCTGAAAAGCAGGTGGATGACGAGCAGTTGACATAGTAGATCCAAGAAGATGACAAAGCAGGAATCCTGAGACCTTAGCGAGAAAAGCCAAAAGCGAACCTGTATCATCCCCTGTCCCCAAGGATCTTCAAAAACTGCAACAAGTAACTTTGGAAGTGGAGGTGAAGGTGGCTAGGCACCAAAACAATGAGTGCATCTGTAAACCGGTTTAAGAAGTAGATTCATTCCCAAATCCCCTCCAGCAGCCAGTGCCAGTGGGGGACTGACAGCAAGGGCCTCTGAACCAGAAGTTCCTAAACCCAGCCGAGGGTTGGGTTCCCATATTGAAAACAGGGGGCTTAGTGGATGAACCCCCAGGCTTCTTCCCTGGCTCTGCCCCTAAAATTCTGGCATCTGATAGAGCCTTCTGTGGGTCATCTGACCAACCCAAGAGAAAAATATCTAAGGATAGTGACACGGAAGGTTCCCCAGTAAAGGGCCCAGCCAAGTTACTCTATGATGAGGTGCATGATTGATAATGTGAGGGACAGGAGGAGGAAGACACCCATCCAGTTGAGGGCACTTACTTTTAGAATGGGAGGAGAGACCTGAGCATGATAGTTATTGCAAGGAAGGGAGTCAGAGAAGAGGGAGTGAGTAGAAACCCTGGAGAGAGGAGGTCATTGATGGAGTGAGGCACCTGGGGAGGCAGGATGGACTGGAATCAGAGCAGGAGTAGAAGTGACAGCCTGAGGCAGGACAAAGGACCTTTATCCCCCACTAGGATAGGATGAAAGTAAGTGAGATTTGGTTGAAAACTGAATTTAATCTGTTATTATTTTGCAATTCATACATCCATGGCATTTTGCTGGGTAGTGTCCATTTATCCATCCTCTCACTTGCAGGACATGTTTTTTTTTTTTTTTTCTGGAGCAAGCACTGTGTTCCAGGCCCTGTGCAGGGTGCTGGAGATACTGAGATGAATCAAAGATCCAGGCCTCATGGAGCTCAGAGTCATAGGGCAAAAGCAGACGTACAACATCGGGAGAAAAGTGCTATGAAAACTGAGGACGAAGGGCTGTGGGAACACAGAGCAAGGGACACTAGAGAGGACAGGGAATTAAACAGGCATGGAAATGCCTATAGAACAAGACAGACTGCTTTGTGAGTTCAAGGGCAGAGAGATCTCATCCAGCAGGGCCAATCTGCAAAGGTATCATAGGCTACGTGGCCTTTGAGCTGAAACTAAGAGGATGCCTCCAGTTTCTTTCAACTTGCAGTGATGTGGGTTTAGGGTGCCCTCCAAGAAGTGGAAACACATGCAAACGTCCAGAGGCAGGAAATTGCAAGGGGATGTGTTTGGAAAAAAAGGGAGAGGCCCTGGTTGAGCACAAGGTATACCATAGCAAGTACTGGGCAGTGCAGTTGAGAAGCAGGAATAGGATGAGCTGCAAATGTCATTGAGGCAACATTACAAAATGCAATGGAGTTGAACTAATGGGTAATATAAAGAACACCACACTGCAGTATTAGAAACCTGCTTACATTCTAGGCCCAGCTCCGCCACAAAATTGCCCTGTGGCAACACAAGTAATGTCTGAACCTTTGTTTCTTCGTCTGCCAACTGGTAGCAAGAATACCTTCCCTGCCCATTTCATGGTGTTGTTAAGAGGAGTCTATGAGTCAGTGAACATGAAAACACCTTTTGCCAAATCTTTAAAGCAGTGGTACACACAAGTAAAGGGCTATGATTGAGGAAATTCATGTGATGGGGACACATCAGCATCTGAATAACTGGGGAGCGGGGGTGAGTCTACCGAAATATTCTCCTATGAGCATCTAACAGGCTTCCAAATGTAGTTGTTAGGTAACATGGTGAGTGACTTAACTCCTGATCATTCAGAACGTCCATACATCAAATTTACACAGAATGAAAGCAGATTTGCCCATCCCGGTAGCAGTAGTTATTCTTTTAGAAAGGTAACAGCTTAACAGGACAGACAAAAATGGGCAAGTTTCCAGTTGTTCTTCATTTGCACAATCCACGTTGACTGACCACTCTGCTGTGCACTGAAGGCAGGGCACAGTGGGGGGAGAGACAAATACAATTTCTGCCTTCAAGCAGATCTCCTTCTGCCATGGGAGGCAGACATATTAACAGTCAGAGTCAATACCAGGTAAGCACAAGGGGTCTGTGGTAACTCAGAACAAGTGTACCTAAACCAGTGTTTTGCAGCTCAGCTTACATAAATATGAAGTAATACCACTGCTCCCATTTTACAGGTGAGGAAACTGAGACTCCAGAGAATAAGTGGCAGAGGCAGTGCTTTAACCTAGACCTTTGAACACTGGGTCCAGGGCTTTTTCTGTCTCACCACAGCTGCCTGTCTTGCTCGGTAAGTATGTTTAGGTCTAATACAGATGACAGAAGATAATGTTCTTTTTGTGGTCCCTGCCATCCTAGACTGCTCACTCATTTCCAGAGATGGATAGGAAATGGGGGGCTGGAGCACCTCCACGTGTCCAAAATGCTGTATTTCAGATACATTTTTAAAAAGTAATGGAAGTCTTCACATTTTAAGTTCCTATTGAAAGTTCCTCAAGAATCCAGGAGCATGTGCATGTGTGTACACACACACAAATACGCTCACCTGCACACAGGTACATATGCATCAGAGTTTGGAGCAGGGAAGGTTCCTACATTTTCAAAGAGCCTTTGTAGAGAGAAAATGGAAGGTGAGTTCCAACAAAACAGGCAGAAGAAGACAGATGGAAACCAATGAGCAGAGATCTCAGAAGACACCAGAGGAGTGCTGTCTTCTGGCCCTCTCTACTGCTTCACTGGCAGTTCCATACAAAGCATACACAGGGGAAGTGGTTTTCCTCTCCATACTGTTCTTCTGGGAATTTTGTAGGAATTCCCAGGTGTTGTATGAGTCATAAGAGGAAAAGGGAATGATTTCTATTTCTGGAAATATCGCAGACTACATAATCTGAAATCCCTCCTTGCTAAAAAAAAAAAAAAAAACCCCTAGAAGAGCTGGATAACTCATGGTCCATTGTTGCCAAAAGCGACATCCCATGAATATCTGGGAGCCTCAGTCCACTTCGACACTAAGACAACTGGAAAAATGAATGGACTGTACTTCTCCTAAGATCTCCTCCTCCCACTTCTTTGGACTCTATCATTCTTCTTCTCTTGTATCCACTCATTCACTTAACCATTTGCTGAGCACTGACTGTACATCAGGTATTGGCTATATTTAATGACGATAAAGTTGAGAGGCATGGTCCTTGCACTCAAATATCTCAGGGTGTTAGGCAGGGGCTCTTAACCACAGCTGCACCTCAGAATCACTGGAGAGGGTTTGCAATAATGCATGTGCCTATCTTCCCCACCTCCCTCAAGATTACAATTTCATCCTGGAGGGAAATAAACGGCCTGAAGTTCTTTCTGTGTTGAACTCTAAAACCTGGGGTCTGAAGGGAATCCAAGGCTTTAGATGGCCCCTACAGAAATATGAAGGGAAAAAGAATTTTTTTCCAGAGAGGATAGGTGCTCAAGCTCAGGGGAAGGTGCCCAAGAGGTGAGATCTCTGTCATTCCCAAGAGGAGTGGGAACATGGGTCCTGCTGCCCTTCCCAGCAGCAATGCCAAGACATGGGAAGATCTGAGAGTCATTCTGCAGGTTGAGTCAAAAGGACTTGGTGCCTGATTATCCACGAGAGAGGAGTTGAGGGAGAGGAAGGTGTCTAAGTGACTCCCGGGTTACTGATGTGAACTCCTAGGCACAACATGCTTACACAGGGAATATTAGAAGAGGAGAGAACTTGGAAAACAGATGGTATTTTTCGTCTTGGATGTATCTGAGTGGAAAGCCTTGGCTGGGCATGATGTGCTCTCCAATCTGCTCTACCACAGACATGTATCATGCTGGTCAATATTGGGAGGAATATGTCTAAGAATTCCCCTTGAGCTCCTAGTACAAATCCAGATCATCTTTTACCTCCAGTCCCTCCACCAAAATTGCTCTTGCCCAAGGTCCCCAGAAGCCCTTATGCAGTGACTCACAGTGACTATGTTTTAATGTTTGCCATTCCCAAACTCAGCAAATGTTCCTGAGTTTGTCACTTCTTGCTCAGTTCTCCTGGTTTCCTTCTGAACATCTGCTCCCTTCTCCTTCTGGTTTGATTCTCTCCCAGCTCTGTCTCTCATTCTCACCCTTGATCTCACTCTCTTCTCTTTTCCTGTGAAGACACTCCTCCAGTCTCCTTCCACATATTTTCTTCTTTTGCCTCTCCCTTAAAAGTAGTTGTCCTTGGTTCCCTTATGTGTTCTCTATCTCTCCTTGCATGGTCTCAACTGCATCCATGGCCTCACGAACTACCCTGGTGACTCCCAGATCCAGTCCTGATGTCACTCCTTCATTTCCACCTGGTTATCCCACAGGTGTCTCAAATTTCACATACTCCAAACTGTACTCACCTTCCTACCAATACCTGCAACTTCCCCTTCATCCCATATCTCCAGTAATGGCTCCAAAGTCCATAGTCACCACACTCTACACTCAGGGAGTCATTCCAGAGCTGCTGCCAGGGGCTGCCTCCCTCCCTCCTCCCCCTCCTCCTCCACCACCACCCCCTTTCACCCTGCCAACCCATGCCCTACTTTTCCACTTGACTAATTTCTACTCACATTCTTCAATTTCTCCAGGAACATTTCCCAACCCTACAAGTCTGTATGAGGTACTCCTCCCACGTGTTCCTACAGCACCTTGAACTTACCCTCTCATAGCACTTACCACAGTACAGTGTTGTAATTGTCAGGTTCCTTGTCTATATCCTCGGCTAGTCTGCAGGAAGGAACGTGATCCATATTTGCTCATTGGAAGTTCCTCAATTCCTAATGCAGTCCCAGGCATAGAGCAGGCACTCAATGCACACCTGCTGAAGGAATGAGAAATGAATCATCATGTCTCCAGCTAGGTTCACCATTATGAGAAATATGTAGTAAAGTACCTATTACATGCATTTTACTACTTCAACTTTTCTTAAACAACTGAATCTGTCCCCTGGTCTTATCTACCAATGCCATCATCTTAGTTAAGATACATATTATTTCCTGACTGGGATACTACAGCAACTTCAATCTCAATCCTCTCTGCTCTGTTCTGCACACAGATACCAGAATGATCTTTCCAGAAGCAAATCAGTTCATGTCACTACCAAGATTAGATTAGTTGGTTCACTATAACCTATAGGATATTCCAAGACCTGAGCATGGCAAAACAGAACCTCCACGACCTGGCTCCTAGCTACCTCTTGTCTAGCCACATCAACCGCCACTCGCCCGCCAGCACCTTACCCGCCAGCCTGAAGGAACTAATCGCTGCTACCCACCTCCACCCCCACCAAACACCTTGGCTTCTCATCGTGGTACAAATTCCTTCACACACGCTTTGTCTCCAAGTAGCTTACCTGATTCACTCCTCTTCTTTGAACAAAATGTTCATCATCTATTTATTATACATGATGACCAAGTACCATCTAACCCACAAATGTAAGATTGGTTCAACATATAAAAATCAATTTATGTAGCATGGCTTATTAACAGAACTGGGGGTGGGGTGGGGCGGGGCAGGGGAGGTGGTTCAACCATCATCTAATCACATAGAAAAATGATCATCTGACAAAAATTCAATGCACTTTCATGAAAATAAATTCAATAAGGTAGAAATAGAAGGGAACTTCCTCAACCTGGTGCCATGCATCTATGGAAAACCCAGAGATGATAATATTGTCCTTATCGGTGAAGGACTGGCTGAATTTCCCCCCTATGATTAGGAACAAGACAAGGATGCCTTCTCTTGCCATTTCTATTTGACATTATACTCAAAGTTCTAGTCAGGGAAATTAGTCAAGAGAAAGAAACAGAAGGATTGCAAAGGAACAAATAAAACTATCTCTTTTCATAGATGGCACGTTCTTATATATAGAAAACACTAAAGCATCCACCAAAAAGTGTGTGTGGGGGGAGCTAAACCAAAGCCTATTTGAGTATCCAATAAATGGTAGGATCTAAGATCAATACGCAACAATCAGTTGCATTTCCATACACTGGCAGCTAACAAACTGAAAAGGAGGTTAGGAAAATAATTCCTTTTATGACAGCATCAAACAGAATAAAATACTGAGGAATAAACCCAACAAAGATGTGTGAGATGTACATACTCGGAAAACTACAAGACATTACAGAAAGATATTAAGAAAACCTAAATAAATGTAAAGCATTCCATGTTGATGTACTGGGACACTTAGTATTGGTAAGGGGGCCATAATCTCCAAGGCAATATACAGATTCAATGTGATGCCTGTTAGAATCCAACCTGCCTTCTTTGAAAAAATTGACAATCTGATCCTAAAACTCATGAGTAAATACAGAGGACCCGGATGCCACAAACAAGCTCAAAACAGAACAACAAATTTGGAGGACTCACACTTCTCAACTTCAAAACTTACCACAAAGTTACAGCAATACAAAAAGTGTGGTGTTAGCATCATAATAGACATATATGTTCATGTTATCGAACTTAGGAGTCAGAAACAAACCCACATATCTATCTATGTATAGTTGATTTTCAGTAAGGATGGCGGGCACATGTAGTGGGAAAAAGAATCATCCCATCCCTTCAACAAATGGTTCTGGAACGACCGGAGAGACACATGCAAAAAATAAACATGGACCCCTGTGTCATTCCACATAAAAAATCATCTCAAGCCGGGCGTGGTGGCGCACGCCTGTAATCCCAGCACTTGGGAGGCTGAGTCGGGAGGATGGCGAGTTCAAAGCCAGCCTCAGCAACTTAGCGAGGCCCTAAGCAACTCAGTGAGACCCTGTCTCTAAATAAAATACAAAATAGGGCTGGGGATGTGGCTCAGTGGTGGAGTGCCCCTGGGTTCAATCTCCAGTACCAAAAAAAAAAAAAAAAAAATCAACTCAAAATGGATGCATCACAGATCTAAAGGAAGGACTAAAACTTTTTTAACTCTTAGAAGAAAAAACATAGATGTACATGTCTGTGAACCTGGGATTCAGCAACAGTTCCTTCAACATGAAACAAAAGCACAACCAGGAAAGTGTTTTGTGTTGACAAATCCGACTCCATCCACATGAACGTCTTTCAGACACCAAAGGATTCTTAGGTGGAGAGTGAAAGGACAAGCTGCAGAATGGGGGGAATATTTACAAATCACAATACACATCTGATAAGGGTCGGCTTTCCCTAATACACAAAGAACTCAGTAGCAAAATGGCACTCAACCCAGTTTCTCAAAATGGGCACAGAGCTTGAATGGACATTCCTACAGAGCAGATGCACAAAGGGCCAAGAAGGTCAGGGGAAAATGGGCAACATCATTAGCCACTTGGGAAATGCAAATCAGAAGGACCATGAAGTAGCACTTCACACCCACTAGGACGGCCACTGTAAAGAAAACGAAGCAAACAGAAAACAGCAAGCGGAGTCCAGGATGTTCAGAGATTAGGGACTCTGCGCAGCGCTGCTGGGAATGCAAAAGGGCTTCCACAGCTGCTGTGCAGATCCTTCCAGCAGTTAGTCAATGAGTTAAGCACTGAATTACTATTGGGCCCAGGAGTTCCCCTCCTAGGCATAGACACCAAAGAATTCTAAACAGGTGTTCAAACAAAAACCCAAACGGGAACGCTCACGGAAGCACCACTCACAACCGCCAAAAGGTGTAAGTCACCCAGCTGTCCATCAACTGATGAGTGGATAGACAAAATGTGGCGTATGCACACAACGGAGTATTATTGAGGCGTGAAAACGTACCAAGTGCTGATTCGTGCTGCACCGTGGATGATCCCTAATGCTAAGCGCCCGTGGTCGGACACCAAAGGGCACACATTTCAGTCCGATTGCACATACAGGTACCGTCCAGCATAGGCAATTCTCTGTGCTAAGAAAGCAGATTAGTGGCTGCTGGGGGCCCTCAGGAGTGGGGGAAGGAGGGAGGGAGGGAGGGAGGGAAGGAGGGAGGGAGTGTGAGAGCGTGCGAGTGTGTGCAGGGGGGTGAGGAGTGACTGCTTTAGGGGTCCTGGGTGTTTTGGGGGGTGGGAGGAGGGGCGGTGAAGCTGTCTTGGAAGCAGACAGTCCTGGCGGTGGCACAGCACGGTGACCATACGTACTCGACGCCTCTGAGTCGCACCTGCCCTCCCCCAGTCCTCTCCGGCCCTAGACTGCTCCCCTCCGGCAGAAAGTGAATGTCCCTGTGCCAAGATGGGAGGGCCCAGGCCAGTCAGGAGGCCAGGAGGCCAGGAGGCCGGGAGGCCCGAAGGCCGTCTGACCGCCCCGTCTACGTCTGCGCGAGGCCCAGGCCCGCACGTGCTGAGCCAGCAGGGGCGCGCTGACATCACCAGAGCGCCACCTGGCCACCGACCAATGAGGGGACGGCAGGGGGTCGCTAGGATACAGGGCCCTGGAGCACCGGACCCTGCGACTAGCTGCCGCACCCACCCACCCACCGCTGGCGTCTAGACTGGCAGCGCATAGCAGAGCAGCGCATCGCATCCAGCCAGGCCGAGCCGAGGGGGCCCAGTCCAGCAGAGCCCAGCAGAGCCGAGCAGAGGCGGCCCAGTCCAGCAGGGCCCAGCAGAGCCGAGCCGAGCCGAGGGGGCCCAGTCCAGCAGAGCCAGCAGAGCCAGCCAGCCGAGCCAGCGCCCAGCATGCCGAGGCAGAGGAGCAGCCGTCGAGGACGACGAGGGTCTGGGCCGTCGCGGCCCCGGAGGCGGGCCTGCTGCCGCACCGCCCGAGCCGGGCTGACCTTCTCCGTGAGCCAGGTGGAGCGCCGTCTGCGGGAGGGCCGCTATGCCCAGCGCCTGAGTTGGTCTGCGTCCGTGTTCCTGGCCGCCACCCTCGAGTGCCTGGCGGCCAAGGTGCTGGAGCTGGCAGGCGACGAGGCTCGCCACAGCGCCAGGAGGCGCATCACCCCGGAGCTGCTGGACATGGCCGTCCACAACAACGCGCTGCTCAGTGGTCTCTTCGGGACTACGACCATCTCCCAGGTCGCCCCGGCCCGGCGCTAGCTGCTGCTGCTGCCGCTGCTGCTGCTGGCGGCTCTGGGGGCCTCGCCCGAGCACGGGCCCACCCGTCCACCCGTCCACCAGGCCCCAGGCCCCCTCGCTCTCCGCAGGCCTCGCCCGGCCTGGCTTGTGCCTTCAGCCAGGCCTTGCATTAAAGCGTTTCAAGAAACCCGCCACCTGCTTCAGTCACTTTGTGTTGGGGGGCTGGGGTGGGGATGGGTCTCCAGGCCTCTGGAGTTGGGGGACAGCCGGCCCAGGGTGGGGAGTGCTGGGCGGCGGGCACGGGGCCTGGTGGCAGGAGGGGGCGGGGGCGGGGGAGGAGGAGGAGGAGGCGGCGGTGGTGGCGCGGTGGTGGCGGCCACCTTCCCTGTGGGGGGGCAGTGCAGGGGGTGACCCTGGGCGGCAGGGGCTGGCTGGCGTGGACGTCGGGGTGCAGAAGACGCCTCCCCGTGGCCCTGAGCGACTCAGGGCCTGCCTGCCCGAGTTGCCGGAACCGGGTGGCCACGACAGTGGCACTGTGGGTCCCGACGGAACCCATGTCTAAAGGAGACCAGCCTGGGTAGGCATGGACAGGTGGCCAGAGCGGCGGGCCCGCCTGGGCGCCCGCGGGCCAAGGGGCTTCGACGGCAAGATGCAAGCGTGAGGGGGAACATCCCAAGCAGGGAACTAGGGTCAAGCAGGGTCATGGATTTAGCTTTGGTCACGTTCAGATGGAGATGTTGCCAGGCGCCCTTAGCAACCGAGCTCCACTAGCTGCAACCTAGCAACAGCCGGCGCCTGCCCACGACCCCGCCTTGGCGCAGGGGCCCTCGTCTGGCCCGCCCCGTAGTCCGTCATTGGTGTACGCAGGTTTCGGGCAGCCGGCCGGGCCCCGCCCCGCAGCCCCGATTTGCATATGCCACTGGCCAGGGCCCTGGATTTGCTAGGGGGCCGATGGGAAGCCGGGCCCCGCCCCCTCTCCCTCCATTTGCATAGACAGCTCACTGGCGCGCCGGGCCACGCCTGCCCAGGACCCTCCAGTTGCCGAGGAACCCGGCGCCGGGCCCAGCCCCGCCTCCTGACCCGTGCTTCGCAAAGGAAGCTCGGCTGCCTTCGCGCCTCTCCGTTCGCCCGTTCGCTCGCTCGCTCGCTCGCTCGCTCGCGTAAGTTGCCGAAGCCAGCCCCGGACCGCCCGCATCGCTGATTGCTCGGCGTACGCGCCTCCCAGCCAGGCCCTGCCTCTCACCTTTGCACATCACCAGGGCGACCCGGGACCGCGGGGGCGCCGGAGCCTGACGCGCGCTTTGGGTCGCGCGCGGTCGCGGGAGACCGCCGCAGCCAGCGTGACGCAGGGCACGTCGCGCCGGGACCTTTGCCCACGTAGGTACGTCCGGAAGTTCTCACGAGGCCATGCCCCGCCCCCTAGTTCCATATTCGTATAAGAAGTTCCGGGTCAGAAACTACTTGGTGTCCTTGATTTGCATAGTATTTAATGCCTGGATAAGGTTCTGTTCACAGTGCTCTTCAGAATATTCATTGCGTGTGTCATTTGTTGTCTTTTAAAAATGTATGGAATGCTTCTTGTTGAAATGTGATAAGCATGACTTTAGGATCTGAGCAGAGGCCCCAGCGCATGGGGATTTAGCAGTGGGGAAGGAGTTTGGTTTCATCTCAGTATACAGCATGTGTAATTTTATCGCGCTCTTGTGTCTGTGAACGGATAGTTATTGAGAGGAAACATCAGGGTTAAAGGGAATTGTATCTAACTGGGCTTAACAGGATTCTTGCTGAAAATAAAGCCAGGGTGATTACACATTACCTGGAGGTAGGATGAGGAATGAAAATCCTGAGCAGGTATGGAGGGTGATCAGATATGGAGAGGGCTTCTTGTTAAATTTAGCAATGTATTTTTTGCTGAAACTAAATTTCTAAGGAATTGCACAGATGGTCCTCGGAGATGTTTCAAATACTGATTAAAATTTGCCCAGCAAATAATCTGTCAATATCATTAAGGAAATGCCATCTTCAGGTTGGAGAGCTGGAGTTATATTTGAGTGTGAGGCCCACATTTTTAAATTAAAGCTACATCTATCTTCCTTGTGTCGTTTGAATTTGATTGGAAGGAAATTTCATACCTACTGCTACTTTTCTTTTCTCTAACAGACCCCATGGACATCAAAGTGGATTCTGGACCCAGAGAGAATTTAAGTGATACCACATTTATTGGTGAGGCATTCTGCTCCCTCAGATGTTGAAGTATAATGCCAAAGAAGCATGCCAAGGCAAGCATATTCAGCAGGCTTTATTTAAAAATAGTAACACAAACTTCTCCTGGGAGGGAGAAGGGGGCCATGGCTGATGTTCTAGAATCCCAAGAAGTGAGCACACCATATATCTTTTATAGATTAGGATCTCCTTTATTCTCCTGTTCTCTCCACCCCCTTATCTCTCTCTTTCCTGCCTACATGACTAGGCCCAGGAGATGCTGTGAGATGGCAAAAAGGTGAGAAGCAGATGGGGAGGCAGACCAAATGGAGCCCAGGGGCATTATTTAGCAACTCCTTCCAGTCTTTTGAAAAAGTATGGTAAGGGCAGGTAAATTTGGTAATCAGAGAGCTCCGACGATCTTTGACATTCCATTGTCCCAGGGGCAGTTTCCAACTTCCCAGAAGTAGATGGCTTTCATGGCCTCCATTTTCTTGATTTGATCCGATTCCCTATTTCTACACTAACTTCCTGTCCTCAAGTCTGGCTTCATAAGCACAGTCAAGACTTTATTAATGGGCTTATGCTGGATCCCCAAGTCATAGCACTGACAGTATGTTAGGCTGACTCAATCAAAGAACAAATGGTATAGCTTTTATGGCATCTGAGGGGTAGGCGAAAACTGGGCCTCCCATTCTCTTTACATGTAGAGGTGGGTTTTATCTGCATCTGTGCTCCTCTTTGTCATGCTTCTTCATGTGTCACATGTCTCATTACCATCATCCATCTTCACCTAGAAGTGTGAGTTTTATAGTTAAATGTAGAATAATTGTTACTATTTTATATATGTGTGTGCCCCTTACTATCTGGAGTTTCCCCTTATCATCTGGGAAAATCTCTGAGAATATTTTCAGAATAGTTCAGACCTTATTTTGTCTGGCTGTAGCTGTCATTTCTGCTGACCACATAGTCTCAGAAGGCTGAGCTGTCTTTCCCAGCCTCCTGTTTTCTGGTGTGCCATCTATAAACTTGGAAGACTGGTAAAGGATATGAAAAATAACATCCCTCAAGATAGCCCTCAGGGAGGAAGGAGGACAGTGTGACCTGGGAGGAGAAGGAAAGAAGGCAAACATTCATCCCTTCCCAGTGATAATGGGTCCTGAGGTAGGAGGCAGAAACTGAGCACTGGGCCCTGAACTTTCACCCTTTCCCATTGCCAATAAGTCCTGGAAGGAGAAAAGCAAATAGTAAAGCTCTGGGTAACATGGATCCTGGAGGAAGAAGATAAGCAATGAGCACCAAGCTCTGGGCTTTTACCCTTTCCCAGTAACACTGAGTCCTGACGGGAAAGGCAAACAAGTGAAATCTGGACTCTAAATTTTTACCCCAGTAACAATACATTTTAAACTTTTACAACTGTGTCCCTGAGTTAGAATAAATTTCAAGCTTTACAGATGTTTCATGAGTTAGATTTTTAACCTGCACAACTAGTTTCCTGACTGCCCAAATCTCTAATGATTAAGTCACACTAAACTTTCTGCTATGATTAACCATCATTAAGACCTATAAAAACCTGGGCCCCTCCTATAACTGGTGGCCATTTTCTACCCAGAAAGTGAGCCCCTCTGATGCAAAACTCCTCTGCTGAGTAAAAGGCATTGCTGATCCATGAAATCTGTTCCATCCTAGTTGCTCGTGCTTTCATTATGGTGCCAAAATCATTTTGGTTATTTTTGCTTACAACTGGCATACCTTTTAACTCCTGATTTTTTAGTATAGTTGTTAACCCCATGAGAATGAGAGCTAGCTTAGTTGTTTTATTTTCTGAGAGGTGTTTATCCCTTAGTCCTAAGGGGTGCTGTTTTTCATGAGGGTAAACTGACTTTAACTTTTTTTTATTACTTTGTTTCCTATTTTGTTTTTTAGATTATCATACAATAATATCAAGCCTTTTTGGAGTTCATATCTATTAATATATATACAGATGTGTTAACTGCAATCCAATCAAGATGCAGAAACCAGAAGACTCTCTCCAGTTGCTGACCCTTTGTAGTCAAACCTTTTGTCTCAGATTCTGACCAACACTTCTGTCTCCATTTCTATTGTATTGCCTTTCCCAGAATGTCTTGTAAATGGACTTATATACTATCTCACTTTTTGAGACTGTTATCACTTAACTTACTCAACATATTGTCTTTGAGATCATATATATTGCTATTTTATTTCCAAATGTCATTCCAATGTATGGCTCTACCACCATTTGTTTAATCCTTCATGTATTGTAGGATATTTGTGTTGTTTCTGGGCTTTGACAGTTTTGAATAAAGCTACTGTAAACATTCATGGATTTTCTTTGTATGTATGAACCTAAGTTTTCATTCCTCTAGGGTAAATACTTAGGAGTTGGACTGCTGAGTCATACAGAAATTTCCCCGATGCACCTTCCCAAATACTTTCACTCTCATCCTCCAGCGGCAATCACTGTTTGTATTTTTTTCACTACATCTTAGTTTTGCCTGTTTTAGAACTGCAAATAAGTAGAATCATTCATCTACATACTTTCAGTGAAGTCTCTTTCAATCAGCATAATGTTTTTGACATTCACCCACATCGTTCTATGTATTAGGGGTTCATTCTTTTAGTTACTCTATTACTTAGCTGTATCCATAAACTGCAGGTTATTTGTATACACCTGTTGATAGAAAGCTGGCCTGTTTCCATTTTTATTATGAAAAATGTTAACATCCATTTGTAAGTTTTGTGTGCACATATGTTTTCATTTCTCTTGGGTAATCCTCTGAAATAGAAATATTAGTGTGTTGGTCAGTTTTCCATCAGCATAACAATATACCTGAGATAAACAATTTAGAAGAAGGAAAGATTTGTTTTGGTTCATGGTTTCAAAGGTTTCAGTCCATGGTCATTATAAAAGAGTAGAGACCCCTGTATAGAAAGAAAAAGGCAGAGACTCTCTGGTATAAGACAAATACAAAATGAGTGTAAATAGAATCTTTTGAGTTGTGCTGACTGTGGTAAATACAAGGACAGTACCCAAGATAAAATAATGTAGCTGTGAGTTAAGAACATTGTGACTATCTCTTTGAAGCAACCCATCCCTTCAGAGGCCCCAGACACTGCTGGTTTCAGACATGGGTAGTCTGGCTCCCTGCCACCCCAGCTCACCCTGCTAACCCACCAGGTGCAGCCTGAAGTAGATAAGCTGGAGCTGGCTGTTTGCATTCTCCTTGAAAAAAAGAAAAAAGAAGGAAAAAGGCCCCTATTGTAAGCCGGCTGGGATTTTTTTTTATGGTTTTCACTTTAAAAACCAGCTTGCTGAAGTGACTCACTACTACTGCTTCCCTTACTGGGAGTAGTGGTCATGACGTGGTTTACCTGTCTATTTTGGTGCCAATACCATGCTGTTTTTGTAACTAATGCTCTATAGTATAGTTTAAGGTCTGGTATTGTGATACCGCCTGCATCATTATTCCTGCCCAGGATTGCTTTGGCTATTCTGGGTCTTTTGTTCTTCCAAATGAATTTCATGATTGCTTTCTCCATTTCTATGAGGAATGTCATTGGGATTTTTATTGGAATTGCATTAAATTTGTAGAGCACCTTTGGAAGTATAGCCATTTTGACAATATTAATTCTACCTATCCAAGGACATGGGAGATCTTTCCATCTTGTAAGGTCTTCTTCCTCAATTTGTTTCTTTAGTGTTCTGTAGTTTTCATTGTAGAAGTCTTTCAAACTCTTCTGTTAGATTGATTCCCAAGTATTTTTGTTTGACGCTATTGTGAACGGAGTTGTTTTCCTCATTTCACTTTCAGATGCTTCATCGCTTATGTAGATAAATGCATTTGATTTATGTGTGTTTATTTTATATCCTGCTATTTTGCTGAATTCGTTAATTAGGTCTAAAAGTTTCCTGGTGGAGATTTTTGGATCCTCTAAATATAGGATCATGTAAATAGTGACAGCTTGAGTTCTTTTCCTATTCATATACCTTTAATTTCTGTGGTATGTCTAACTGCTCTGGCTAGCATTTCCAGCACAATGTTGAATAGAAGTGGTGACAGTGGGCATCCCTGTCTTGTTCCAGTTTTTAAAGGGAATGCTTTCAGTTTTTCTCTGTTAAGAATGATGTTGGCAGTGGGCTTAGCATAAATAGCCTTTACAATGTTGAGGTATTTCCTACCATCCCTATTTTTTCTAATGTTTTGAGCATGAAGGGATGTTGTATTTGGTCAAATGCTTTCTCAGCATCTATCGAAATAATCATATGATTCTTAACCTTAGGTCTATTGATGTGATGAATTACATTTATTGATTTCCAGATGTTGAACCAACCTTGCATCCCTGGCATAAACCCCACTTGATCATGGTGCACTATCTTCTTAATATGTTTTTGTAAGTGATTTGCCACACTTTTGTTAAGGATTTTTGTGTCTAAGTTCATCAGAAATATTGGTCTAAAGTTTTCTTTTCTAGATGTGTCTTTGTCTGGTTTTGGTATCAGAGTGATACTAACTTCATAGAATGAATTTGGAAGGGTTCCCTCCTTTTCTATTTCATGAAGTCCTTTCAGGAGTATTGGTATAAGTTCTTATTTGAAGGTTTTGTAGAACTCAGCTGAGAATCCGTCTAGTTGTGGGCTTTTCTTGGTTGGTAGGCTTTTGATGGCTTCTTCTATTTCATTACTTTAAATTGATCTATTTAAATTGTATATGTCCTCCTGGTTCAGTTTGGGAAGACAATATGTCTCTAGAAATTTGTTGAAGTCTTCAAGATTTTCTATTTTATTGGAGTATTTATTTTCAAAGTACTTCTAATTATGTTTTGTATTTCAGTGGTGTCTGTTGTGATATTTCCTTTGTCATCATGAATTTTAGTAACTTGAGTTTTCTCTCTCCTCTTTGTTAGAGTGGCTAAGGGTTTATCTATTTTGTTTACTTTTTCAAAGAACCAACTTTTCATTTTGTCAATTTTTGAATTGTTTCTTTTGTTTCAATTTCATTGATTTCAGCTCTGATTTTAATTATTTCCTAATACTACTTTTGGTGTTGTTCTTTTCTTCTTTTTCCAGGGCTTTGAGATGCAAGGTTAGGTCATTGAGTTCTTGATTTTTTATTCTCTTCTTGAATGCACTCAATGCAATGAATTTTCCTCTTTGTACTGCTTCCATAGTGTCCCAGAGATTTTGATATGTTGTATCATCATTCTCATTTACCTCTAAGAATTTTTTTTATCTCCTCCCTGATGTTTTCTATTATCCATGCTTCATTCAGTAGCATATTATTTAGTCTCCAGGTGTTGGAGTAGTTTCTGTTTTTTCTTTTGTTGTTGATTTCTATTTTCATCCCTTTATGATCCAATAGAACACATATTAGTATCTCTACTTTTTGGCATTTACTAAGGGCTGCTTTGTGGCATAACATATGGTCTATTTTAGAGAAGGACCCATGTGCTGCTGAGAAGAAAGTGTATTCGCTCGTTGATGGATGGAATATTCTATATAGGTCTGTTCAGTCTAAGTTATTGATTGTGTTATTGAGTTCTATGGTTTCTCTGTTTAGTTTTTGTTTGGTAGATCTGTCCAGTGGTGACAGTGGTGTGTTAACATCACGGAGAATTATTGTGTTGTAGTCCATTTGATTCCTGTAATTGAGAAGGATTTGTTTGATGTACATGGATGGACCATTGTTTGGGGCATAAATATTTATGATCACTATGTCTTCTTGATTTATGGTTCCCTTAAGCAGTATGAAATGTCCCTCTTTATCCCTTCTGACTAACTTTGGCTTGAAGTCCACTTTATCTGATATAAGGATGGAAACCCTCACTTTCTTACTGAGTCTGTGTGGGTGGTAGGGTTTTTTTTCCCATCCTTTCACCTTTAGTCTGTGGGCATGTTTTTCTATGAGATGAGTCTCTTGGAGCAACATATTGTTGGGTCTTTCTTTTTAAATCCAGTCTATGTCTTTTGATTGACGAGTTTAGGCTGTTAATGTTCAGGGTTATTATTGAAATATGATTTGTATTCCCAGCCATTTTGGCTTAGTTTTGGTTTTTAACTTGACTTGGTTTCTCCTTTAATTGGCTTTTCCTTTAGGGTAGTTCCTCCCTATGCTGACTTACATTGTTGTTTTTCATTTGTTCCTCACGGAATATCTTGCTGAGAATGTGTAAATTCCTTTATCTTTTGTTTGTCATGGAAGGGTTTTATTTCGTCTTCAAATCTGAAGGTAAGCTTTGCTGGATATAGGATTATTGGTTGGCAGCCATGTTCTTCTTGAGCTTGAAATATATTATTCCAGGCCCTTCTAGCTTTTAGGGTCTGGGCTGAGAGATCTGCTGATATCTGTATTGGTTTCCCCCTGTAGGTAATCTGATGCTTTTCTCTCACAGCCTTTAAAATCCTATCTTTATTTTGTATATTAGGCATTTTCATTAAAAATGTGTCTTGGTGTGGATCTGCTGTAATTTTGTGCATTTGGTGTTCTGTAAGCCTCCTGTAGTTGAATTTCCATTTCATTCTTCAGGTTTGGGAAATTTTCTGATATTATTTCATTGAATAGGTTGTTCATTCCTTTGGTTTGTATCTCTGTGCCTTCCTCAATCCCATTAATTCTTAAATTTGGTCTTTTCATGATATCCCATAATTCTTGTAGGCTCCATTCATGATTTCTTACCATCTTCTCTGTTTGGGCAACTTTATTTTCAACATTCAATATTTTATCTTCATTGTCAGAGGTTCTGTACCAAGTGATCTAGTCTGTTAGTGATGCTTCCCATTGAGTTTTTATTTGTTTTTTGTTTCCTTCATCTCAAGGATTTCTGTTTGGTTCTTTTTCAGAATCTCCATCTCTTTGTTGAGGTAATCCTTTGTTTCCTGTAGTTGCTTTTTCAGCTGATTATTGGAGTGATCAATCATTGCCTGCATTTGCTCTCTTAACTCATCATTTGCTTCTCTGATCATTTTAATCATGTCTATTCTGAACTCCTTTTCTGGCATTTCTTCTACCATGCTGTCTTTGGATTCTATTAGTATAGAATCTTGGTTTGTTTGGAACGCTTTCTTCACTCATTTTTTCATGTTGTTCATGTATCTTCCCCTCTAGCAATGCAGATCTAGGGTATTGAAGTTTCTGCCCTATAGGCTTATAGTGACCCTATAGTTTTCCAAACCCTCTTCTTTAAGGGGGGGATCAATATTAGCAACACAGGGCTGGGGATATAGCTCAGTTGGTAGAGTGCTTGCCTTGCAAGCACAAGGCCCTGGGTTCAATCCCCAGCACCGCAAAAAAAAAAAAAAAATCAACACCCAGTACAGACAATATGCAGCCGTAAACTGAATAGCCTCTATGGAGACTTGTTATAATAGTCTTTTTGTTACAATAATGTTACAATATTGTCATAATAAACAGAATGAGCTCAATTTTCACCTACAGTATAACAAACAGATTTGCAGTGAGGACTGCAGTTTTTACTAGAGGACTAAGAGGATGGGGAGGGTTGTAGGATGTATCTGTTAATGGGATGAGAATGGGTATGCAGAAGTTCTCGATCATAGGAAGAGTGGAAGTGTAGTCAAAAGAGTTAGCAAGAGAAAAGTGAGAAAAAGCCCTTGAGGAAACAGGTAAACAAAAGGAAAGTAGAGAGCAAGAAAAGTACAGAAATAAAAGTTAAAAGCTTTCACAGAGGAGAAAAAAATATATACACTATAACCATCATATGCTATTCAAACCTCCCAGTCTTCAGTAGCCTGAGGCATGAGAGCTACCTGACAATGAGCTTCCAGTCTCCAGTAGGCATCTCAGGAAGGGATTTGCCCCACCTAATGACAGTTTCCACTTCCCAGATAATCCAAGATGGCTGCACTGACTTCCAAACGTGTTGGTAAATGGGGAGATGCAGCGCAGGGCATGGGCACTGAGACTGTGTGGGGTGCAGTGGGTCAGCCTGGGCCCTGGGGGTGGTGTGCTGTCAGTCAAGCTGGGGGTCCTGGAGGCTGGTTGCTGTCAGTCGTGCTGGTGGTTCTGTAGCTCCTGCCTCAGCCCCCCCCAAATGGCAGCAGCCACATGTAAGCAAACCTGCGGTACTGTGATGGTGGACTTCCAGGCAACAGCAGGCAGCTGGGGATCCACTGATGGTCTGCAGGCTCTGTAGGCTACTGGCAGATGATCAGCAGATGAACCTCGATCGGTGGGTGATGGGTAGGTGAAAGGCAGGCAATGGGCAGGCCAGAGGCAGGCAAACAGGCCAGTGATGGATGATAGGCAGTGGTCAGTGAGCAATCTGCACTCAAATGTAGTCGCTATGGTGGCAGACTGTGAGTGATCAAGGTAGACAAATGTGGTAAACAGCAGGGGATCAATGAGGAGTAAAGACTGCCTCATGGAGAAATAGATTTTCCTCTGTTTGAATCCTGAGTTACAGAGCAACAAGGAACGCAGCCTCCCTCTAGTCCACCATCTTGGATCAATATCTGGTAACTTTGCATTACGGAAACTTTTCTAATTTTATCTGAGAAAGGAAATGATTGGATAAGAAATTGCCAGAGAAAGGTGAGTAAAATGGAAAAGAAAGAAAGTCCTATATGGCTTTACTACATCATTTAGGTTAGAAGAACTTTCATTTTAGTTACATAATCTTAATTTAGCCAATTCCTTTCCTCTCTTAAATTGTAGTTAACATTTCTTGCTCATTTACTATGTGCAAGGCATGCTGCTTGGGACAGTGCTTGCATTCTCTTCTTTATATAACAACCCTGTGAAGCAGGTCCTAATTTTTTGCCACTTAACAGATGAGCAAACTGAGAATTAGGGAGGTGAACTGGTTCTTCTGAAGTTATACAGCTAAGTGGCAGGAGCTGTTGGTGACCTAGATGAGACCTGGACGACTAAGGGATAAAGTTGGGAAGTTCATAAGAGTTTAGCCTCTAATATAAGCTAAAATATATGTGGAATAAATTGTAAACATTACACTTCTCCTTATGGACTACTTTATGGGCAGCTTCCTGACTGACCTATCATTTAATCTTATTCATTTTAAAGGGATACTCAACCAATATTTACATTCTTAGTAACAATTTAGTTATATTTCTGATACTACCAACTCCACAGAGATTATTAAATGATCTCCATGTTTTTAAATTAGATGGACACTTTGATGTCCTTATCTGATGTGAAACAGTCTACCATGCTACTTTTTATTTCATTTATTTTTATGTGGTGCCGAGGGTCGAATCCAGTGCCACACATATGCTGGGCAAGCATTCCACCACTGAGCTACAACTCCAACCCCCATGATACATTTTTAAACATTCAGTTTCCTTGGTTTCCATGATACCATACTCTCTTGGTTTTTCTCTTGCCATTCAGTTCTTCCTCTCTCATTTAAACTAGCCACAAGTATTGCCTGGTCATGTTTCTTACCATTTATAGAAACAGACTACTCAGTTTGTCCATACGTTAAAAGCTTTCATTTTGTGGTAATTGCATTTTAAAATAGTCTTTTTACTAACTTTTGCCAGGAATTAGTATCTCTATTTAATATTCAGAGACATAAAATTTTATGGATATAATTTGTCAGTACTCACAGAGCAAGGAGATGACAGAGTTGCAAGTCAAGGCTTTCATTTTTACATGTAATTCATCACTATACAGTCAGCCTTCAATGACTGAGGATTCAACCAACTGAAGATCAAAAATATTTTTTAAATTGTGTCTATATTGAACATGTACAGACTTTTGTCCTGATTCCTTAAACAATATAGGATAACAACTATTTATATAGCATTTTTATTGCATTAAATATTATAGATGATCTACAGATAGCTTAAAATATATGGGAGAATATACATAGGTTATATGCAAATACTGTAACAGTTTATATAAGGGATTTGAGCATCCATCAATTTTGGTATCCCTGGGTGGGCAGTCATGGAACTAATACTCCCAGTTACTGAGACATGACTACATGTTCATTATTTTATCATATTTCAGTGAATAGAACTTCTAGGTGTCAGGGTAAAAAGAAAAGTTCTATTGAAAAATTAAAGAATTATAAAATTCACTGGTGAAAATGGTAACACATTGAGGTGCATTCATTCAGTAATTTCTCTTTTTTCCTTCATCACAAGAAAGTTCTAGGTGAGTACTGGGACCAATACTGGTGTCAGATAATTGTGAATCATCAGATATTCAGACCAGATCCATGTCCTGGGACATACAAGTAACCAGGCAAGTTTCACAGAGGTATTTAAAATTAAGAAAGAGTTTAACAAAAAGGATATTAGCCCTACATAGTTTGTGGACTCATTTATAGGTGTTATGTCTGAGTTTCATGTTTGATAATTTAAAAATCACTACACAATATCTAAAGTTGTATAACCTACAGACACAAAATATTCTTGATTACAGAGGCTTACCTTTATTCTATAATTAAAGAAAGATCTTAAATATATCTGAGTTACTTTCACTTTAACACTTCTCTTATAACTTTTTTTGTATTCCAACTTTGGATTATAATCTTTCTGAAAGTTGATGTCTGCAAGTTCACCTGATTCTATAATATAGTTTTCCTCATCTTAAGGAGACTTTAATTATTGGTCCTTCCAGATAGCTTAAAAATATAAATGTTGGATTATAGTGTTGAATTTGAAAGGGTAAAGTATCAACCTTCTTTCCTAGAGAACTACCAAATAGAATGTCTGAGAAGGCCATGCTATGACTCTCTCTGTAAGTTATGCAAAATTCATGGAAGGAAAACAGGAATGTGATATATAAATAGAAAATGGGCCTTAGTATATTGGACATGTGACATATATAAGACCTGCAACAGAGTTTTTCAAAATTATTCATCCAATATTAATTATGTATTGAGCTTTGAATAATGGATGAATGTAGTCCATTTCACTGTGATACTCAGTATATGAGCTATGTTATAAGAGTAACATTGTCTCAGTATATAATGATATATGCATTCTCAAATAGTTAAAATTATATTATGGACAAGTGTATAATCTTGGTCAGCTAGCTAATGGCAAAAGAAATACTGAGAGCTACATCTGATGTGTATTCCCAGGGAGTATTCCCTGTCTGTTTCCCAGGGAGTGTGGTTAGAGAATATTTCCTAAATGTGAAAACTCAGTATCCTCTGCCTGGTCCAGTTTATCCTAAAGTATGTTCCACAAAAATGTAACATTCTTAATTATTTCACTGGAAATCCAGTTAATGCAGCATATTAACAATGTCATAGTATTATTGCTGCGGCATTAACTGTGAATTATAGGGTCTTCATGGAATTTTTAGTGTCATAATTTCTGTGGCCTAAATTCTGTCATTTTCAGTGATGCTGTGCTGTGATTACTGTTGCACTGGATTGACTTTTGCCTCCTGGTATATCATGCTCTGTAGAGCATGAATTTCTTGATCACTTAGGTAACAAAGCCTTGGGCATTCTTTATTGATTTGCCTGAGCCTCAGCATAAATACAGAGAATATCTTCATATACATTTTTCTTAATACACAGTCTTTTTAAAATTATTATTATTTTATTTTTACAGGCTTCATTTTGATTCATTGTACACATATGAAGTACAGATTTTCACTTCTGTGGTTGTGCATGATGTACAGTCATATCATTATTGCTAATTATACATGTACATAGGGTAAATGATGTCTGTCTCATTCTACCATTTTTCATACCCCCACCCCCTCCCCATCTAATTTCACTCTACATAATCTAAAGTTTCTCCATTCTTCTCTCACCCCCCACTCCCCCAACCAGATTTTATATCATCATCCACTTATCAGGGAAAACATTCGGCCTTTGTTTTTTGGGGATTGGCTTATTTCACTTAGCATGATCATCTCCAATTCCATCCATTTGTCTGCAAATGCCATAATATTTTTCTTTATGGCTGAGTAGTATTCCATTGCGTATGTACACCACAGCTTTATCTAGTCATCTGTTGAAGGACATCTAGGTTGGTTCCATAGCTTGGCTATTGTGAATTGAGCTGACATGAACATTGATGTGGCTGTGTCACTGTAGTGTGCTATTTTAAGTCCTTTGGGTATAAACAAAGGAGTGGGATAACTGGGTCAAAAGGTGGGTCCATTTCAAGTTTTCTGAGAAATCTCCACACTGCTTTCCAGAGTGGCTGCACCAATTTGCAACTCCACCAGCAATGTAAAAATGTGCCTTCTTCCCCACAGCCACGCCAACATCTGTTATTGCTTGAATACACAGTCTTTTGTAGTTTTACCTCTATCTCAGTGGTTCATACCCAGTGGTGATTTTATGCCCCACCCCAAGACATTTGGTGATATCTGGAAACATGTTCAATTGTTACAACTAGAAATCAGGGAATGCTATTGTTATCTAATAAGTAGAGGTTAGGGATACTACTAAATACTCTATAGTGTACTCGGCAGCCCCCTGCAATTAAGAAATGTCTGGCCCCAAAAGTCAACAGTCCTGAGGTTGAAAAAATATGCTTCAGCAATACAACATAGAAGAATAGTTTTTTGTTTGCTTGTTTGGTTTTTTTGCAGTGCTGGGAATTAAACCCAGGGCCTTGTGCTTGCAAGGCAAGCGCTCTACTAACTGAGCTATATCCCCAGCCCCTAGAAGAACCTTTTAGGAAGCCTCTTACCTGGCTATCCCATCTACATTTAAACTCCCATTTCCATAATGAACAAAAGGAATTCAGTACTAAAACTCAAAGTATTCCCTTTAATTTGGTCATCAGTATTTTTAAAAACTTCTTCTTATAATTTTTTTTGGTCATCAGTATTTTTTAAAGATAATTGCTGGCACTAATATCTATTTATAACTAATATCTATTTATATCTTTATATAGCAAGTATATTTACTGAGAATCCAACAATAAATGTTGTAAATTCTATATTTAGAACAAAAAAGGAAAGGGTATAATGGGACTAAGCTCTCCCATAGCCAAGGTGTTGGCATGCTAGCCAAGGCAGGCCAATCCAGTAGATATTTCTTACATTATATTTGTATCTCAAGAAAAATAACAAGCACATAATCAGTAGTCATATGTATTCACTCCAATGATTGCAGTGTAGATAGATTGTTTTATGACAAGATCTTTTTCTTAGTTTTGTTTCCTTGAGACTTCAAAATATTTTGCATCCATTTCCTTTTTTATGTCTCTGAAGCCTACATTGTAGAAATATCTATTCTTATTTGCTTGCCTATTCCACCTCCCTTTTCTCTTCCCAACCCTCAAATTATTTTTGTTTGTTCAAATTATTACCAAAAGAGTGCTCCTGTGCTGTACAAAGAGTCTTGAGGCAATGTCAAAAAAGAGAAAATTGTATATTTTTTGCAGATTCAGCTACATTTGGCAAACCTTGTTTTCCAGGTGTGAAGAAGTAGCTGCAAGTTATTTACATATGAGGTAAGAAAAATAGGGTACCTCCACATTTAATAAATCACTATAAAATAAGTTATAGAATTATAAATTCTATTTTACAATAAAACCAACAATAACTAAAATCTATATTGCATTTTTCAGTTTACAATTTTTTGACATCCATGTTTCTCACTTAGTCATAATAATTTTATGAAGTAGGTACTAATACATTCCCATTTTATAGGAAACCAAACTGAGTCAGAAAGAATGAACCTACTCAAGGTTATAGAGCTAGTAAGTAGTTTGATTCCATATCTGTGAGATTACCAAGAGGAAATGATAAGAAGGCATGTGTATATATGATCATGGATCTCAGGGTTTGGTCAGGGCTGGAGGTATTAGCAGCAGTATTAGTTGGGTGCATACAGTTTTAAGTACATATAGAAGAAGACATCTCCAGCTGATTGAGTAGAATGGGAATTTATTAAAAGGAAAGTAAGGGGAGGCAAGATGGCAGAATAGAACTAGACAGCAAAGTTTGGCTCCTATGTAGTCTGGATTCAAAGCAATGAGAGAATTGGACAGTAAGGAACTTGAGGGGACTCAGAGATTGTGGTTGCTGGAACAGCAAACAGGAAAGAACTTGTTAATCCTAAACCTTGACCAGGGTGGTTCAGGGGAGAGTGACACCAAAGGTAGAAATAGGGAGTGCAAAATGAACAAGCTTACTTCAGAAACCATGTTAGAAAAGAAAGCTAGACTGAGTTAAGCCAGTGAAGGAGCTGCAAAGCCACTTAGTGAGGGAGAAGTGCACAGCTTATCTGAAATTGCTGGTGGAAAACTGGCAGGCAGCCATTTTGTAGGGACCATATCCAAGACTGCCTCCCTAGAATTAATTAAATTCATAGTTTTATCCCTCCTAGAAATAGCAGCAAATAGGCAATGCCTTTGAAACAGGTTGTCCCAGTAGTCTGTGTAGAGGGATTTCTATTAGCTGAAGGAGAGAGTGAGGTGGAGTGGAACAGAGAGCAAGTCACTCTCAGGGAGTGCAGCACCTGGGGAGCAGCAAGTGCCTTAGGTGTTGGCCACAGCTGCACAAACTGCAGAAGGTGGCAGAAGCCATCCAGGTTCCAGTAGTGCCACATGCACCACAGATGCTAGCTACCACTGATTGCACCCCAGGAGGTCCCCAGTAACTGGCAGAAGCTGCCCACACCCTAGCAATGCCATATGTGCCATGGAGGCAATAACAGACTTACATCTAACAGACACTGGCTACTGCCTAGCACACCAAATATTTCCATCTCAAGAAGCTCAGAATGGAATAATGGGAAACTCCCTAATGTCAGTCTCTTAATTTCACATATATTATCTTCTGTACTGCTTTGATAGATTCCCTATATTATTTGATATTGCAGTCCTTAATCTAGTTTTATTTATTTTACTTTGAATGTTTTAAAGCATTAATTGGATTTATTCTGTTTTCCTTTCTCATGTTTATATGCTGTCCTCTTTTGCCTCTTTTTCTTCTTGCATTATCTGCTCCTGTCTCTATCTCCCCACTTGTACTTTATTTTTCCTTTTCATGCCCTATATAACATGGTAGTAACTTTTCTTTCTTTAATACCTAATTTCTCAGCTATTCTACAGCATTATTCCCATTTTTCACTTTTGGATTAGCAGAGTCATGGATAACCATTTAAATAGGTTTTCCAAGTTTTATTAGAATATGGCTTTGGTATGAAGTGGTTTTAGTTACTAGTGATTATTATTTCCAATAAAGCACAGCTAGGGACTGAATCATGATCAATATATCATGTTAACACTTAGATATATGCGAGTCCAGGACACATAGTAAAAAGAAAGCAGCTTACTAAAAAGTCCCTCATATAACTATAGAGAGAAAATCACCACACAGATGCACAAAAATGACATAGGGTTAGGGTTAGGGAAATATGAGAAAACAAGGAAATACCATGCCCCCCAAATTTCATAACACTTTAATAACTAACAGCATAGACATCAACGTGGATAAGATGCCAGATAAAGAATTAAAAATGTCGATTGTTAAAATGATCAATGAACTAAAAGAAGATAAAAGGAATAGACTGAGAAATAAAATACAGAATATGAAAGAGAATTTCAAAAAAGAGATAAAAATCCTAAAAGAGAAATAAACAGCTATCTCAGAAATGAAAACTCAGTTAATCAAATTTTCAAAAACTCAGTTGAATGACTCACTAATAGATTTCAGTTAGAAGAAAGATTTTCAGGCCTTGAAGACAAGGAATATGAACTCGAACACCCAGAGAGCAGTAAATAAATAAAAAACAGGATCATAATATACAAGAAATCTGGGGCAACATTAAGAGACTAAACTTGAGAATCATTGGTATTGAAGAAGGAGGAGAGATAGAAGCTAGTTGCACTGATAACCTATTCAATGGAATATATCAGAAAAATTTCCAGACCTTGGAATTCAGATGGACTACCAGATACAGGAGGCATTTAGAACCCCAAATAGACAAGACCAAAAAAGAACCTTTCTGGAACACATTATAATTAAAATGCCAAACATACAGAATAAAGATAGAATTCTGGACAGTTCAAGAGAGACATATCAGGTCACATTTAGAGGTGAACCAATCAGAATAACAATGATTGCTGAGCAGAGACTCTACAACCCAGGAGGTCTTAAAACAATCTATTTCAAGCTCTGAGAAAAACTGCCAACAGGATTGCTATATCTAGCAAACTTATCCTTCAGAATCAAAGAAGAAATAAGACCCTTCCAAGATAAGCATAAACTAAAATAATTCATGAGTACTAAGCTAGTATTACAGAAGATACTTAAGGAAATTTCACACATAGAAAGAAGATAAAAACAAACATCAGAGGTTGGAAAATGATAAATCTCACTTGAGGAGTTAAGCAAATGAGAAAATTGAATTAAACATTAGAAGTAAATCAAAATGAGGGTTTGGAGTATAGCTCAGTGGTAGGGAGCACTTGCTTAGTGTTCACAAGACCTTGGGTTCAATCCCAGGTACTGCAAAAGTAAAAAACTCAAAATGGCAGAAAATAGTAAACATCTGTAAAATAAAACAAAATGTAAATCCTCTTAACTCTTCAATTAAAAGACATAGACTCACAGATTGGAAAAACAAGAGTGAACTATGCTGCAGGAGGTGGACCTGTGCAAAGACAGCAATAGGCTGAAAGTAAAAGGGTAAAAATGATATTCCATGAAAATAGAGCCTGGAGGAAAGCTGGAGCATCTTCATATTTGACAAAAAAGACTTCAAACCAAAGTTAAAGGCACAAAGAAGGTCGCTACATACAGGTAAAAAGAATAATTCAACAAGACGGTATAATGATAGTAAATACTTTTGCCCAAAATATTATTGCATGTAATTACCAAAAACAAATACTACTTGACATTAAGTCTCAGATAAATCCCAATTTGATAATTCAACATTCCTCTCTCACCAATATAGAGGTCATCCAAACATATAGTCAATAAAGGAACTTCAGGCCTAAAAAATAGTATAAACAAAGTGAAATTAAGAGACATCTAATAACAACTGTATATACTTTCTTTTCAGCTGTTAATGGAACTTTCTCCAAAATAGACCAAATTTTAGTCCACCAAGCAACTCTTTTAGCACATATTTTAAAAGTTCATATAATTCCTTGCATCTTATCAGATCACAATGCAATGAAATTGGAAATCACCTGTAAGAAAAACTACATAAATTGCATAAACAAATGGAGATTTAGCAATACACTTTCAAACAGTGAATGGATCATCAAAGAAATTAGGGTAGAAATTTAACAACTTTTACAATCAAATGAGACTAGAGATACAGTGTATAAGAATCTCAGGGAAATTATGAAGGAGATTTTAAGAGGAAAGCTTAGAGCTATGACTGCCTACATAAAAAAAAACCCAGAAGGATCCCAAATAAACAACCTAATTATATATCTTAAGGTCTTAGAAAAACAAGAATAAAACAACTCCAAAAACAGTAGAAGAGGAGCTGGGGATGCAGCTCAGTTGGTAGAGTGCCTGTCTCATAAGCACAAGGCCCTGGGTTCAATCCCCAGCACCGCAAAAAAAAAAAAAAAAAAAAAAAAAAGAAGTGGAAGAAAGGAAATTATTGAGATCAGAGGTGAAATTAATGAAATAGAATAAGAAACCAATATGAATGATCAATGCAACAGAGTTAGTTTTTTCAAAACATAAGCAATATTGATGTTATGGTTTAGATGTTAGGGTTATGAAAGCCTTAACCCAATCAGTGAATTTCTCCCCGATAGGCATTGACTGAGTGGTAACTTTATGCAGGTGGGGTGTGACTGGAGGAGGTGGGTCATTGGGGGTGTGATTTTAGGGTTCATATTTTATATTGTTGAGCAGAGCTTCTGTACTTCCTGGTGTCATGCACCCCTCTGCTTTCCTCTGCCACATGCTTCTGCCAGTATGTTCTACCTCACCTGGAGCTCTGAGGAATAGAGTCAGCCACCTGTGAACCAGACCTCTGAAACCATGAGTCTCCACATAAACTTTTTCTCCTCTCATTGTTCTTGTCAGGTCCTTTAATCACAGCAAGAATAAAGGTGACTAAAGCAATTGATAAACCCTGAACCAAAGTAACTAAAAGAGAGAGAAGACCCAAATTAATAAAATGAGAGATGAAAAAGGAGAAATAACATAGACATTACACAAATCCAGAGGAGCATTAGGACTATTTTGAGAACTTACATTGTCATAAATTGGAAAACCTAGATGAAATGGACACATTTCCAGACATATGACCTGTGAAATTTAATTAAGAGGAAATAGTAAACCTAAACAGAGCAATAACTAGTAATGAGATAGAAGCAATAAAAAATTTTCCAATAAAGAAAAGCCCAGAATCAAATGGATTATCTGTTGAAATATTCCAGACCTTTAAAGAAAAACTGTTGCCAATGCTCCTTAAGTTACTCCATGAAATGGAAATGGAGGGAACACTCCCAAATATATCCTATGAAGCCAGTCTCATGCCAAAACCAGATAATGACACTCAAGGAAAGAAAACTACTGACCAGTATCCCAGATGAACATAGATGCAAAAATCCTTAATAAAATATGAAAATAGTATTCAACAACATATTAAGAAAATTGTATATCAGGACCAAGATGGTTTTATCCCAGTGATGCAAGAATGGTTTAACATGCACATATCAATAAATGTTATCCATCACATAAATAGAACCAAGGTCAAAATTCACATAATCATCTCAGCAGATGCATAAAAAAACCTTACTCAAAGTCCAGCACCAATTCTGGTAAAAACAATGAATAAAGTAGGATAGAAGAAACTCAAATCAACATCATAAAGGTTACATATGACAAGCCCAAAGTCAACGTCAATACTGAATTGGGAAAAACTGAAAGCACGTCGTCTAAAATCAGGAACAAGGATATCCACTCTCTACTCATATTCAATATAGTAATTGAAATTTTACTCAGAAAACATGGGCAAGAGAAGGAATAAAAGGCATACAAATAAGAAGGGAAGAGGTCAAATTATCACTGTTTTCAGATGATAAGATCCTATATTTAGAAGATCCCCAAAACTTCACAAGAGTACTTTTAGGGCTGATAAGCAAATTCAGGAAAGTACCAGGGCACAAAATTGACACACAATAACCAATAACTTTTGTATACATCAATAATGAATCTTTTTGTGGGGGGGTACCAGGAATTGAACCCAGAGGTACTTAACCACTGAGCCACATCCCCAGCCATTTTTTAAATATTTTATTTAAAGACAGGGTCTCACTGAGTTGCTTAGGGCCTTGCTAAGTTGCTTAGGCTGGCCTTGAACTCATGATCCTGCCTCAGCCTCTTGAGCAGCTGCAATTACAGGCTTGTGCTACCATGCCCAGCAATAATGAATCTTTTAAAAAAGAAATCAGGAAGCAATTCCATTTTCAATGTCCTCAAAACAATATCATAGGATCAAATCTAAAGGCAAAAGTCCTCCACAACAAAAATTTGAGAACACTGAAAGAAGAAATTGAGAAAATACTAGGAAATGGAAATATCTGCCATGTTCTCAAATGAGCAGAATTAATACTGTAAAAATTACTAAAAGCATATTACTGAAAGCAAAAGGTTCATATTACTAAAAGCAATCTAGAGATCCAATGCAATTCCTGTTATGTCTGACTTATTCACAGAACTAGAAAAACATTCAAAAATTATAAAAGACCCAGAACATAAAAAACAATTCTGAGCAAAATGAGCAATGCTGGAGGCATCACAATAATACCTGACTTCAAATTATACTACAGACCTATAGTAACAAAAACTGCATGGTACTGACATAAAAACAGACAGTTTAACCAGTTTGAACAGAATAAAAGACACAGAGAAAAACCCACACATCTACAGTCGTTGGATCCTTGGCAAAGGTGTCAAAAACATACATTGGAGAAAAGAGCCTTTTAAACAAATGGTTCTGGGAAAACTGGATATCTAAATGTAGAAGAATGAAACTAGTTCCCCCTATCTTACCCTGCACATACGTTAACTCAAAGTGGATAAAAAACCTAGAAATTAGACTACAAATTTTGTGACTCATAGGAATTTCTTCTCTTTCAGTTAGAATTGCAATCATCAAGAATACAAATGATAATAAATTCAGGCACGGATGTTGGGATAAAGAAACACATACATTACTGGTGCTACTGAAAACTGGTACAACCACTGCGGAAATCAGTGTGGCGGTTCCTCAGAGGAATAGAAATGAAACCACCATATGACTCAGCTATATACCAACTCCTCAGTATTTAGTCAAAAGAATTAAAGTCAGCAAACAATAGCAATACTTGCATACTCATGACTTTTGTAGTACACAAATGGGTTCACATAATTGATGAACGGGAACGTCCTGTGGGAGCAAAGGAGGGTGGGTGCGCAGCGCAGACGTCTTACGCTGGGAGCCGGTTTGGAGACAGACTCAAATTTTATTACAGAATTACACAGCTTATATAGCATACAGTAGCCAATCACCATCTGTTAAGCTCTTTTGGTTCTCCTGTGCTAGGCTCCTGATCATACCATATAAAGGAAGAGGAAGTGCCAGGGCCCGGGCCCTGGATGTTTGGGCCCTGGATTTCTGGGCCCTGGATACAGTAACCAATCAGCAGTTAGCAAGCTTTCCTGATATTTGTGTGCTAGGCTCTGGGTGTTCACAGAGAGCACAATTCACAGCACAGATCTGCTTATGCTTCTGAGAGGAGCAGGTCTGCCTGTTCCGTAATTATGCTTCTTCCTGTGATTCAAACCACACTGCCTTAGGTATTCCTACACATAATAAAATGATATTTTCAAGAATATACTTAAGGTCTTACAGAGACTCAACAATGAAGTGGAATAAGAAGTTAACAATGAGGAGGAAACCATGGACTGTAGTGACAGCGTGCCCTTGTAGGAATTATTCAGTTTCTCCATTTCATGATCTATATAGTTTAAATTTTTATTTTCTAGAGAACATGTATTATTACATGTAAATGTGTTATATGAAATATGAGTTAGGTCTGTAGAAGTTACTATGTTGAAATTGTTGACACTTCAAAACCTATTCATGTTTGACAATCAACTAACAAAAGTGTCAATTTTATGTAGCATAGTATATAGTCTGTGTTACTACATTATTATCAAGTGCTTAATACTGTCCCATAATTATCCTAGTTAAATAATTGTTTCAACATTTCCAGATATTGGGTACTGGGGACATAGACATAAATAAGACACAGTCTCTGAGCTTGGGGAACTCACAGATTAATCAGGGGAAACAGACTTTAAGCAGAGCAGTACAAAACACTCACAGGATAAACATAAGGTGCCAAAGGAGAACAGAGGAAAAGGCATTTAAACTTATACTAGTTTCAAAAAGCCTGAGGTCATGGAAACACAAAATAAAGAATACAAATAATTAAAGCATTCAGGGTGAAAAGAGGTGAGGTTAGGAAGAAACTTGAAAGATGATTGTCATAGTCTGAATCTAGAGTCTCTAAAGTTTTAAGTGTTAAAGAATTGGCCTCCAACCTGTGGCACTATTGGGAAATGTTGAAACTTAAGAGGTGGGGCCTAGTGGAAGGAAACTAGGTCTCTGGGGCTGCGCCCTTGAAGTGGGTATTGAGACCCAGTTCCCCCTTCTCTCTCTTCCCTGCTGTTATAATAATATATTTCCTTCACCATGCACCGCACCATGCTGTATTGACTATCAACAAGCTCAAAGTGATGGGGCCAGTAAGCCATGGATTTACACCTTTGAAACTGGGAGCCAAAATAAAAGCTTCCTGTTTATGAGTTGATTATTTCAGGTATTTTGTCACAGTGATGTAAACCTGACTAACAGTGATTAGTTGGAAATAGACATTCAAAGAAGAAAGCAGGGAAGTCCACTGCAGGGTACAGAGGTCTGATCAAACCCCAAGGGCCCTTCCCTCTGTGTGCCATGAGCTGCACCTCAGCCCACACAGGGCACAGCTGGCAACAGCTGCTTCAATGAGTGTTTCATGCTGCCACACATATGGCCAGCTGCCATGCCCACCACTATTCCCCTCAGTGCTTGACACGGTTCCACTGGGAATAATGAAGATTCTTGCACGGTCTAATCTTCTGGGAAATGTGGATGTGGCATGCTCCTTCTTGTTTTTGTGCTATTTCTTATTGTTAATGGTGTAATATTTGGATATTGCATTTAAAGATTTCGGTAGAAAATCAGACATTAAGTGATTTGGAACATAAAAATAACATCACTCAAACCTTAATTGATTTCATATTAATATTACCTCAAGCAAACAGAAAAAATGTTGTGGGTCAGATCAACAAGAATTATTGTCCACTGCTCTCAGTTAGCTTAGCAGCCAGACTGCCTGTCTGCTTTAACCCAAACCAGGATGTGCCCCCCTCTTAGGGAAACTGTTTTCACAGTTCAGGGACCTCAGTGGATTGCATATAAGATTGATGGGAAGCTGTGTCTTGGGTGCCAATTAACTATTAGCAGAAGGAAGTTCCACTTTCTATACCATAGACAGGTCAAAAGGTATTTATGCTTCAGCCTCCCAGAGATGTGTAAAGTACAACTGTTCGTTATCCTTCACATAACTTTAAAGATGACATGTCATCTTTGACAACACATCTTTCACGTGTCAAAACCTATATACTTTATGAGGATGGCCTCGGCTCTTATCGTTACTAGTAAGACAAAAACCAGAACCAGTTAATGGTTTAGTGATGTTGTGTTTAAGTAGAACTTGATTTGTTGTGATTATACTTACGTCCATCACATTTCCTTAGAGCTTTAACACCTCCCCTTTTATGTAACCTCAAAAGAATGTACTCAAGTTGAACGAATAGATATATATAGATTGTGTGTGAAACGGTAGCTGGACTTAGAACTTAGCCATGTAACAGTAAAGTTACAACTAAGCCTCGGATCTTTGAGTCTGTCGCTTTACTCTCGTCGACGATGCCTTCCCCCCACCAAGCTGTGCCACGACCCCTGCTAGGCTGGACCTCGGCAGCCAGCTCCTGGGTAGTCCCAAGAGCAAGGGCAGAGGGCACGGTGGTTCTCAGGACTACTTCACAAATAAACCATGTAACTTTTTCAAGAGTTGCTTGAACACTGGGCTGAAAGTCTGAGCAGACAAGAGGGCAAAGGGCCAGTGAGGAGTGCTGGGTGGCACCTGGAACATCCTGGTGTGCAGAATCAGAAGATGAGTGGACAGTCCCATTACACATTGTAGGAAGATGAGGACACACTACCACCATGGCCTGTCCAGTTTGTGTGGATAAACTGTCCCAGTTTGTCTGAGAGTTCATAGGTGTGAGCCCCGAAGTAATCCTCCTGAGCCTGGATGAGGTTAGCTGGCAGCATATCAAGTCTGTATCCGTTGTAGAAGGAGAGGGCCATGGTAAAACAGGGCCCTCTGGCCCTGTTACCTACCTGAACCCTGGTGCTGACCACCCGCCACCAGAAGTCCTGGCAGTTTTCAACAGCTGACTTAAGAAGTCGTCTAGCAGCAAGTTCTGAAGTTCTAGGCTTTCATCAAAGGCATCTTTTATCTTTCCCAAGAATATACTCCTGATGATGCAGCCACCTGTCCACATCAGGGCAATGCCACCATAACTGAGGGTCCAGCCAAATTCAGTGGCTGCCTGTCTGAGCAGCATAAAACCTTGCGCATAGGACATGATCTTAGATGCATACAGGGCCTTTCAAATGTCCTCCAGGAATGACTTCTTATCACCTGCAAACTGGACCTTCTCAGGGCTCTTCAGCTTTCAGCTCAATTGAATTCTCTCATCCTTCTGAGACGATAAGCACTGGGCAAAGATGACTTCTCCAATGAGGGTGACTGGAATGCCATACTCCAGGGCTGAGATGGCAGTCCATTTCCTGGTGCCCTTCAGCCCCATACTGTCCCTGATTTTGGCAGCAGATGTTTTCCATCAGTATATTGGAACTTAAGAATATTGGCAGGAATATTTAAATCAGGAATGAGTCCAGCTCTATGTTTTTCCATTCCTCAAATGCCTAGGCCATCTCCTCATGCCCCATGCCCAGGACATTCTTCATCAAGTGGTAGACCTCGCATGTCACCATACTCTACACTATTGTGTCCATCTTCACAAAGTGTCCAGCTCCTTCCTGCCCCACCCAGTCACAGAAGGGTTCTTCAGTTCCTACTTTTGCAGTGATGTCTTTAGAAGATCATCTTGATGTGTGGCCGTGCTTCTTTGTTCCCTCCTGGCATGAGTGAGGGGCCATATTGGGTCTCTTCCTCACCACCACTCACTCCACTCCCCACAAACAGGATTCCCTTGACCTTGAGGTCTCGACACCATCTTGTGGTATCCCGACACTCAGAATTTCCTCCATCGATGGTGATGTCACCAGCATCTAGCAATGGTATCAGTTTTTCAATGAAATCATCCACAGCCTGGCCAGCCTTCACAAGCAGGATAATGCGCCAGGACTTCTTCAGCTTGGAGATCATCTCCTCCAATGACTGAGCAGCCACCACTTTGGTTCCTTTCCCTCCATGGCCAAGAAATCATCAACTTTGAAGACTGTCCTATTAAAAGCACAGACCACAAAGCCATGGTCATTCATGTTCAAAATCAAGATTTGGCCCATGACAGTCAATCCAATGAGTGCAATGTCACCTTGGGCCATGGCGGGGACAGGCAGAGCAGAAATGAAGAGGGTGGGACTGAGAGCTCAGGGCTTGTGGGCAAGTGCCTAAATACATGTTCCTTATGTCTGTATCTAGAGATGTGCCAATTTAAACTTGCATTCAAATTCATAAAATACCAACTAAATTTATTCCCATAGGATAAACATACCAAAAGAGCATATCAGTGTTCATTATCCACATCCTAACAATGGATATTAAAATTCCAAGGGAGGGGCTAAGGATGTAGCTCAGTGGTAAAGTACTTGCCTATCCTGTACAAGGTCCTAGATTCAATTCCCAGCAACACACACACACACGCAACACACACACACACACACACACACACACACAGACAGACAAACCAATCATCACAAATATGTTCCTTGATTTTCCTTTATAAACCTCCAATTCTGTATCTTCATTCATCACCTCTTTCACTCTTCTTTGAAGGGATTAAATGAAACTTATTTTAAAAATAGCTCACAAACTTTGCAAGAGGTTTGTGTTTACTGCCAAATGTTTTCTTTTTCAAATCAAATAGTCTATACATATAAAATAATAATCTCCTTGCCACCATGTTTTATCCCTAAAGCATCACAACTACAGTTGGAAACCCCTCTGTAACCCTTCTTGATCCCATTGCCCCATCCTCCCTGCATTCCTTAATTCTTCAGAGATATTCACTACCCCAAATTTGATATTTCCCATCCCCATACACATTTTATTGTATTTTATATTCATGCATTCTATTTAAAATATCAGCATATTGAGCCTGGTGCAGTGGCACATGCCTATAATCCCAGTGATTCAGGAGGTTGAGGCAGGAGGATTGCAGGCTTGAGACAGACCTCAGCAACTAAGTGAGGCCCTGAGCAACTTAGTGAGACCCTGTCTCAAAATAAAAAGGACTGGGGATGTGACTCAGCGGTAAAGTATACCTGGGTTCAATCCCCAGTACTGCCCCTGCCAAATCAGAGTATTGGTCTGTTTGTAAACTTTACATAAATTGCTAATATATTGTACACAAAAGTGTGAAGCTTTAAATTTTCACTCAGTTTTTTATATGTTCACTTGGATAAATCACAGCATGGAATGGCATCATGATCATGCAAATTATTTCAGTAGTAGAAGGATGGTGCTCATCTGCACATCAACATTTTGTGATGTCAAAGCTGTGCCATTAGTGGCTTTGTACTTATTAGAAAAATTGTGGACCCATTGGGCTTCTTATGAGTATAGAATTGTATTGTCAATTATGGTATTCACTGAACACTTGTAGTTTTTTTATATTTAAATGCTAATCAAATAAAATAAAAAATCCAATTTCTCAGTTCTGCTAGCCACATTTCAAGTGTTAAAAAAGCCACAGGTAGTTGGCATCTCCCATATCAGACAGCACAAAGGTATAAAGTTACCATCACAGAAAGTTTCTATTATATCCCAAGTAGTGAGATTCCTATTATATCTCAACTTAACCTCACCCATTTGGCCACTTACAAAAGACAGATGGGTCATGGAAAATGATAACAGATCATCAGAAATTAAATCAGATAGTGACACCAAGAGCAAGTGTGTCATTTATTCTGGAGCAAATCAATAATCCACACAAATCATGGTACAATTAATAATATATAACTATTGATTTGCCAGTTTCCCCTCCCATTCCCCTTCATGAGCAAAATAAGAATAAATTAGCATGTTTGTGATAAGAACAATAATAGTAATTTTACTGTCTATGCCTCAGGATGATGCAAGATTGCTTGTTCTTTATTGTGAGTTATGATTATAAAGACTGTGGGGGTTTCAGCCACATCCAGTGTGGATGAGGGAAGGGTTAACTGCCAGAGGATGGTGCTGGCTATCAATCAATTACTAATAAACTTATCTAGTCAATAAACACACAAGAGCCAATACTTTTTTCAAAAGGAAGGTGGTGTGACGGATCGGGCCATGCCAGATCTGGCCTCCAACAAGATGGAGAAGCCCACCTTCACCTTTATTTATAGTCCCATAGGGAAAGGAGCCCAGACTGGGAGGGGCTTCTTCTGTGAGGAACAGGATGGGGTGGAGTTAGGGAAGCCATTTGCTTGGGGAACTAGCATATCCCCAGATGGTAAGCCACTCCTATACAGGGCCATCTGCACCTGGCTATGTGGAACAGTCTCTCATGACCACCAGTTCATGGGAGTCAGACCTCTGTATCCCATGGCTCAGCCAGGCCTGATTCTGCTAAACATGGATGGCTCCCCAGAATGGACATATGCCAGAAGGGGGAGGTTAAACTCTGTGAAAATTCAGTCAAGTTTCTTGAGATCCAGCGGTATGTGGCAAGTCAAGATATCACTTCTTAAATGAGAGAAAGTTGCTGCATCTCAGACTACCTCTGACAGGAAGAGGCACAACAATTAGTGGACCTCTGTGTTAGTCAACTTTTCATCACTTGACAAAATTCCATAGAAAAATAACTTAAGAGGAAGAAATGTTTATTTTCACTCATGGTATCAGAGGTTTCATTCTATTGTTACTTGGCTTGGTTGCTTTTGTGCCTGGGGTGAGATAGAACATCATGGAATGGAGTGAATGGTGGAGAAAAGTTCCACACCTTGTGGAGGTTAGGAAGTAGAGAGAGAAGAAGAGACTGGGGTCCCAATATCCCCTTCAAGGGCATGTCCCCAGTGACCTAACTTACTTCCACTGCACTCCACCTTTGAATGGTTCCATAACTTCCCAACACTTCCATAACCTGGAAACAAAGCCTTCCACACATAGGACTTTGGGGGACATTCAAGATCTAAACCATAAAAAAACGCTTTGGAATTTGGAGGCAGCATATGCCATATTTGGGGGCTGATTCAACCTATTCACCAAGTAACTCTCAGGGCTGCCAGATTTGAATGGGTCCTGGAACCAAAAGTATGTTGTTATGGTTTAGAAGTGAGGTGTCCCCTATAAGGTCATGTGTGAGACAATGTAAGAATGTTCAGAGGTGAAGGGATAAGGTAATGAGAGGTGTAACCTAATCAGTGGATTAATCCCTGGATTGAGATTAACTGGGTGCTAACTCTAGGCGGGTAGGGTGTGGCTGGAGGAGATGGGTCACTGGGGGCATGCTTTTGGGGTTTTTGTGCCTGGTGAGCAGAGAGCACTCTCTGCTTCCTGACGCCATGTCCTGAGCTGTTTTTTTCTCACACCACACTCTTCCACCATCATATACTGCCTCACCTTGGGCCTAGAGGAATTGATTAGCTGTGGGAAGCCATCCTTATCTAGCAGACTCAGACAGTTCCCTGTCTAGTCCCCCTAAGAGAATGGCTCCCCTAACTCCACCCCATCCTGTCCATCACAGAAGAAGCTCCTCCCAGTCCTTGCCCCTTACCTGTGTGTCTATAAATAAAAGAGAGTTGGGCTACTCCATGTTGTTGTTGTTCGAAGCCAGAGCTGGTATGGACAGACCCGTCATGCCCCCTCTCATTTAAAAAGAGTATTGGGTGTTCTGTGTTTATTGAGTAGATAAGTTTATGGGTAATAGATTAAAAAACAGTCAACACCATCCTCTGGCAGTTAACCCTTTTCTCATCCATGTGGGACTTGACTGAGAGGCCCCCCCAAAGTCAGCCGTCTATGAGCTGAGACTTCTGAAACTTTGAGTCCCAAATGAACTTTTCCTCCTCTAAAATTGTCAGGTATTTTGGTCACAGGAGTGAAAAATCTGACTAAAATAGTTGTTCTAGTTCTGAACTGCAGTTCAACATCTGCTTCCATGTGGACTTTTCCCCAGTCAAGTCCCATGAATTTTGATATATGTGTGCACCCAGGATCCTGTATGGAGTCTCTGGAAAACCCCAGTACAAGAACTGCAGTGCAGATATATCCTGATGGTTTAAATTAAGGCTCTGCAGTCTACCAATGAGATTACAAACAGAAAGGAAAGCAAAGAGGGAGCAAAGCGGTGTCCATTTGCTATGGTTTGGATGTGATTTTACCCCAGGAATTCATATGTTGGAAGCTTGGTCCCCAATGTGGTGTTGTTAAGAGGTGGTGGAACCTTTAAGAGGTGAAGGCTAGTGGGAGGTCTTTGGTCATTGGAGGCACTGCCCTTCAATGGGATTAAGAGTTGTTGTGGGACCCCTGAGTTAGTTCTCATGATATTGATGTTATAAAAGAATACGTCCAGTGGGCTGGGGTTGTGGCTCAGTGGTAGAGCACGTGCCTAGTATGTGCGAGGCACTGGGTTCGATTCTCAGCACCACATATAAATAAATGAATAAAATAAAGGTTCATTAATTAAAAAAAAAAGAATACGTCTAGCCACCTGCATATCTTTGGCTTCCTGTCTGTCAATGTGATCCCTCACTCCTGTTTGTGATTCCACCTTTGTGATGCCATCCACCATGAGGCTTTCACCAGCACTATGTTCTTGATCCTCCACACCTCTGGGCTAAACAAACCTCTTTTTAATAGTTACCCAGTTGCAGATATTTTATTGTAGCAACAGGAAGTGAACTACAATAACCCTTCATAGAGATAGAATGCATGAATGAGTATGTGGTACCAAGTGACTGTGTCTGAAATTGCTCATCATGAACAGGATATATATATATATTTTTTTTTTTCTTTTTCTTTTTTGCAATGCTGGGGATTGAACCCAGGGCCTTGTGCTTGACAGGTAAGCACCCTAACAACTGAGCTCTATCCCCAGCCCCCATGAACAGGATATTATATGATACATTGAACCGTAAATTAGAACATACACAGCAGGGCTTCTTGCAAAATGAAAGTGGTATAACAAGACTTGGCTCAAGTAAGTGTGGGAAACACAAGCGAACTACTGCACAAGTAGGAAGTTCAGACACCCAAGCCACCTTCTTCTGGGTGAAAGTACTCCACTCATAGCTATGGGTTCATGGAAGTTTCCTGTAACCAGTGTAACCAATTAATAAAGGAAGAAAATGCTCCATAGATCAATCTGTTCATTCTCATAGTACCATCAGTGCAGCAAAGATACATACTGCATTATACCCCTCCTGGATGGACCTGAAAACAGTGATTAAAGGAAATCATCCCAGTGGACAGAGCTTTAGCAGCACATCTGATTGTCCTCTTCATGTGGAAGGAGTAATGCCCTGAGGAACATATCATAAACTGAGACATGGGCCATGATTAATATGTTGGCCAGGCAGCCAGAAACATGGCAAAGACAAAAGGAAGGGTTAGGGACAGGGTACATAGTTACACTGTTTGAAATAAGAACCAAGTGTAGGGATCATTGTGTCCTATGCTAACTCCCACAGTAGGCATCCATGATGATGCTCTGTGAGTGTTTGTCATCCTCTTTCTTCAGCCACCACAGTGCTTGCTCAATGGGCTCATCAACAAAGTAATTGTGGCAGCAGGGATGGAAATTATTCACAGGCTTAAAACCCATACACCACGGGCTGATGTGGTTATTCCTAATACTCATTGCCTAACCAAATTGCCATCAGCAGAGGCTAATACCTCTTATTTTACTCATTCACTTATTTCATTCAGCATTATGTTCTCCAGTTCAATCCATTTATCAACAAATACCACTATTCCATCCTTCACTATGGCTGAGTAAAACTCCACTGGGCATATGTGTGTCACATTCTTAATCCATTTGTCTACTGTCTACTGTCATCTGCGCTAGTTCCATAATTTGGCTATTGTGCATTGTGCTGCTATAGTCCTTGCTGTTACTTTATCACTATAGTGTGTTGATTTTAGTTCTTTTGGATAAATACTAAGGTGTTCGGATAGCTGGGTTATATGGTAGTTCCATTCCTAGTTTTTTGAGGAATCTCCACACTTCTTTCAAGTGGTTTTACTAATTTGCAGTCCCACAAACAATGTATGAGTATACCTTTTCCCCTACATCCTCACCAGCATTATTTGTATTCTTGATAATTACCATTCTGACTGGAGTGACATGAACTCTCAATGTAGTTTTGTTTTGCATTTCCCAGATTGTTAGAGATATTGAACATTTTTTCATTTATTTGTTGTCCAATTGTATTTCTTCTTTTGAGAAGTATCTGTTTAGTTCTTTCAGCACCATTAGGATACTTTATTCATCACCATGGCATGTGACATTGCCTCTGACCATGAGTGTTAAATCATCTTTTTATTTCTGTGACACAAGACCTGAGGAAAGTCAACTTAGAAAACATTTCTTTTTATTCATGGTTTTAGGCTTCATCTGTGGTCATCTGGCTTTATTTTCATTCATATGAAAGTCTATTTGGCTAGATATCTTGCATGTGATGCTCTATACCACCTTTGAACTCTGGCAGCAAGACTCTGATAATCCCCAGATGTGGCCTATCAATCTTGGACTAGAACCATATGCCAAAATAAACTTCTTTTATAACTTATGCAGGCTGTGGTTATGTTATTAGCAATGGGAAACAGACTAAGACCGCATGGAATTTACCAGTTGTACCATATGCCCCATCAATTAGCAGCTGGCTTTACACAACAGTGGAATGATCTGCTGAAGGCTTGATTAGGATGGCAACTTGGAGGAAACACTTGGGTTGGTGTGCTATGCTACAGGATGTGGTATATGCTTTAAACCAGTGGTTAATATGTGACACTATCTCCCGACAGCAAGGATGCATGATTCCAGGTACCAAAACCAAGTAACTGACCCTTTTTACCATTTCATCTAATAAGTTGGAAGAATATTTGCTTCTTGCTTCCTCTACATTGGGTTTAATAGGATTAGTGGTTCTAGCACCCAGGGAATGCTTCTCCAGGGAATGCAGTCATGGTTCTAGTGAATCAAACTTATGCCACTGAACCCAAAGATAGAAAAGGGCTCATGGTGTTGGCCCGGAAGATTATAATTATCAAGGGGAAATTGTGTTACCGTTTACAAAGGGAGCAAGCAGGACAATTGTTTGGAAACTAGGAAATCCATTATTAAACCTCTGAGTACTCTCTTGTCCAATAGTTCTGGAGAATGGAAACTTGTAGCAACTCAACAAAGGCAGGATCACCAAGAACTTAGATGCTACAGAAAATCAAGTTTTAGGTCACCCCATCAGAAAGAATCCTGGCTACTTGATGGTGTCAAGAATAATAAACCTGAAATGAGTGGTTATGACAGCTTTGATTACCAACATAGGTCTCATGCCCAGATACACAGGGAGAGATTATCACAACTGTTTTCTTTTCCACCTCTTTTACCTGATACCTTATGTAAGAAACATTAGGACTAATATTTTAGGTTCAGAGCAGGAGTCTCACCAAATTGCTGTATTCCTATAGTGTTGGAGACAAAAATATTTCATTCCAAAATGAAAATATTTCTTTCCAAAATGATTATTGATGAAGTAAACCACTACTGTGAAAAGGAAATCACTATGAGAAATAGACATCTGTCCTACCAAATTTATTAAAGCATTCTTTACAATAGCCAAGAAATTGAATCAACTTACATATGCATCCACTGATGAGTGGATAAACAAACTGGGGTATATATACACAATGTAATACTATTCATCCTTTAAAAAATGAAATCCTATCATTTGTGGCAATATGGATGAACCTGGGGGACATTATGTTAAGTGAAATAATCTATGCAAAGAAACAAAAGTTCTTGGTGGCAATATGAATAACAGGAAATACAGAACCAGGATCAAAGACTTTTATTTCTCCCTATATGCAAAGGTGGATGAATGAGGTTGTGTACCACGCAAAAAGGTCTTTGGTTAAAGTGATTTATCAGATCCCCTGTCCTGAAGGGAAGATGGTTTCTTGCAGAACAAGGTGAAGGAGGTGGTTCTGCTCAGCAGTCAACAGAGGCCACATCTCCACCTGCAGCGACTTGACGGCTTCTATGTCCTTTTCGTGGGTAGCCATGACCAAGGACTGCAGCAGCAGGAAGAGCTCCTCAGGAAGCTGGCCACTGCTCTCCTGGCCGTGGCTGTCAAAAGCCTCCCAGGAATACTTCTCCAGAGTCTGGGCGTGCTCGGGCAGCAGCTTGGCGGGAGGAGGCTGCAGGAGCAGCAGCAGCAGCACACGGGACACCTCACAGCGCACCAGCACCTCGGAGAAGGCGCCCAGGGCGACAGGAGAGGGCGCGACAGAGGCCGGGTTGGCAGGGAGCGGCGCGGCGGACGTCGCCGGGGTCGCGCCGGCTCCGGGCTGGGACCCCGGGGGCTGCGGCTGGGGCTGAGACTGTGCCGGGGTCAGCGGGGTCTGCTGCGGCAGAGGCGGGAGCTGCTGCACCGGATGACTGCCGTGCTCCCGCGCCAGGCGCTGCATGCGCGTGAAGACCGCCAGCGCGCCATTGTAGTCGCGCGCCAGAAGCTGGCAGGAGGCGGCGTCGCCCAGCGCCTGCAGCGCGGCCAGGGGCAGCAGGGGCAGCTGCAGCTGGGCGGCGCGCTGGAAGTGGCCGGCTGCGGCGGCCGGCTGGCCCAGGTCCCGCAGGGCAGCGGCCAGCTCCAGGCACAAGGCGGCGGCGGCGGCCGGCTGGCCCAGCTCCAGGTGCAGGCGCACAGCGGCGCCCAAGGCGCTGGCGGCCGCCTGCAGCGGCTCGCCGTAGGCGGCGGGGCAGACCAGGCGCTGCCGCGCGTCGCACTCCTGCCGCAGAAAGAGGCGCGCGGCCTCCGTGAGGGCCAGCGCCTCCCCGGGCCCGTGGAAGAGCGCCTGCTGGCACCGCGCCACCGCCAGCTGGCACCAGGCTGCGTACGGAAGGCACTCCTGGGCGCGCAGCTCGCGGCCCAACTGACCGAACTGCTCGCCGGCCTCCGCCACGTTCGGCTTCCGCAGGAACCGCTTCTTCAGCTTGTTCGACACCAGCCGGTACCGGGCCAGGAAGTCCCCGGCCTCGGGACCTGGGACCACGCCGCCGCCGAGGCCCGACGTGGAGGCAGCCATGTTGCCCTGCCCGAGAACTTCCGGACGTGCCTACGTGGGCAAAGGTCCCGGCGCGACGT
>JAJEJO010001569.1:11137-24277 GCA_020662805.1 Glaucomys volans
ACAAGAAAGCAAGCCCCTTATTCTTTCAGCACATCCATTCTAATTGGAAAACAAGCACAATAAGTGAGTGCTGAAAAGCATAAATAATGCAGAACCATTTTAGTGGATAAGTACTAGGAGGACAAGGAAGCAGGTGATCTGGTGAGAGTGAGTGGGACATTCCTTTTCTCCATGGTCAGGAGACCTCTGGATGAATTTCAAGTGAACTGATAGAGAAGGGCAGGAAGAGTGGGTCTCATAACTGATAGAGAAGGGCAGGAAGAGTGGGTCTGGGACAGAGAGTGCTTCACACAGAGGGAATGGAAAGTGTGAAGTCCCTGCAGAGGGGGGACTGTTTCACAAATAGAAAGAAAGACAGTGTGGTTCCACAGAGTCCACTGGGAAGCCAGAAGTAATTCTGATATTTTGAATTTGCCCAGGGCTTAAGAAGCACTGTAAGTATAAAATACTATTTGGAACTGGATAAACCCAGACCAAAGTTTTCTCCCTGTATTTATTAGATAATACATGATACTGGAGATATTACATGGGCTCTCTGAACCTCAAATTCCTTTTTTAAAATACAGATGGAATTTTATCATGTGGGTTATAAATGGAGATATCCACATGCTCAGCCATAGAGGGTGTCTGCAGGTATTGATTTTCTTTCTTACCCCATGTCTTGTAACTGTTACACAGCAGGTCACCACAGGCATTTTGGGTTAAGAAACAAGAACAAGAACTTTTATCAGAGTGCTGTGTTTCTTTTATCTTCTACAACCTTTTTCCCTCCAAAACACTCTCTCTAAAACTCAGAATTCCCTTAAGCAGATTGGGTCATGATGGTTTACAAAGTAAACTGGCTTACTGTCATTCCATTTCCTTATGGGATACAAGACTCATTATTTTTGAACCCACTTTACTCTCCTTTCAATCTGTCCAATGACAGGTGTGTCCTCTGAAGGTACATGTCTAGGAATGACCTGTCAAGCATTCTAAGTTGAATATAAGCCAGGTGACTTGAACAAATGACAATCTGAAGCAGGCATTGTGGCAGGTAAAGCTCTTAAGTTAACAAATATTAATGGATGCACATTTGGCTTTTAAATGATGTGTGTTTGCATGTCTGTGTGTGTGTGTCTGTGTGTGTTTGTGTGTGTGTGTGTATACATGCACAAATTAAATGTATATCTATGCGAGAATTGTATGTACATATACATGGAGAAATACAGATATATTCTAAATTGTTTTTTGCATGATAATGATCTTCAATTTTTCATCTTAGAAGAAATAGAATATGAACAGTTTTAAGATAAAATATTGATTTATCTTTTTAAAAGAAAGCATAGGTTAATGGTTCTCTAGCTTTACTACATTTCAGAATGTACTGGAAAGCCTGTTAAGACATGTTGCTATGCCCTTTTCCTTGAATTCCTGATTTAGTTGGCCTGGGGATGGGAGGTGGTGTTTAGAATTTGCATTTCAGAAATACAATTCCAGTGATTTATTCCGTTTTTGTGCTTGAGTGCAGAACAGGAGAGTAGGTCAGTAAGGTTATGCGAGGGAACAGAGATTATGGAAGGGAATTCACTTCTTTAGATCAAGGTCTTTTTGGTATAAGAGTTTTATTTATTAGAAAGTATTCAGGGTTAAGTAGTCATTAAATTAGTTTATTTCACTGAACATTGTTTGAATATTGCTTTTCCTCATCCTTCAAAATAATTACTTCTCCCAAACCAGCCCGGATAATTTGGAATTCATTACATCTTACTACAAATTAACACAATGAAGTATGTCAAGAAAAACTATATGGAACACTCGCTAAGTGTCATGCATGTTTATGGACTGGGGACACATACAGTCAAATCTCCTCCTTCTTGGAATTCTGGTAAGGGAGAGAGACAATAGAAAATTCATCAAATAAAATATATAATATGTCATACAGTGGTAGGAAAATATCAAGTGGGATAATGGGATTAGGAAGTGAGAAGTGATGAGAAATTTTAGATAAAATGATCATGGAATGATCAGATTTGTGCCCTAGGAAGATATACATTGAAAATTGAGGTTGTGTTCCCTGAAAACTGAATCAGAAGATCAAATAGAAATGAGAAAATGTTAAGCTGAAGTGATTCTTGAAGAATAATGTTATCACAATTATTTTGTAGCACTCTGGAGAAGTGGGCAGAGGGAGAGAATATTTCAAGTCTCTCAAGGTTTCAAGGGCAATAAAATGTAAATATTGGCAAAATAGACGAAAGACCAGTTCAAAGACTGTGTTTAAAATTATAATCAGTTTCATTTTCTTAAAACTCCTGGCCAGCTGTATTTCACCATGGATTCTAATTCAAAAGCAACAAGATGTATTGAAGGTGAGGGATTAAGAAGGAAGTAGAGTGAATCAGATATTATTACCCTGTGTACATATGTAACTACACAACTGGTGGGATTCTACATCATGAATAACCAGAAGAATGAGAAATCATACTCCATTATATATGATGTATCAAAGTGCATCATACTGTCATGTATAACTATTAAAACAAATTTTAAAAATTTTAAGAAAAGATTGTGAAACTTATGCAACTTTGAAATACGTGACCTAAATAGATGACATAGGAGAATGCCTCAGAGGAGTTTCCTCATGAAGCAAGCCCATTTCTTTAATGTGTTCTTAATAGAAATTCTAGCATCTGAAATTTATTAATAGATAAATTTAGAATTCTCTGTAGAAACATCCTCCAAATTTGGAGTTCTGGATTATACACTTAAATTCATGCAAAAATGAAACAATTTTTCTAGGGTGTGTTAACTTTTCATTTCTGTGACCAAATTCCTGATAAGAACAACTTAGAGGAGGAAAGATTTATTTTGGTTCACAGTTTCAGAAGTCTGCCCATGGTTGGCTGGCTCCAATGCAGAAAACTTCAAGCATGAGAGAGGAAGCCTGCTCAGCTCAGCCTTTGGTAGCCAGGACAGAAAGGGTGAGGGAAGGGGAGAAGGAAAGGGGAGAGGGGAGAGGAAAGAGGGGAGAGAGAGTACAGATGTAGTCCAAGGTCATTCCCCCAGTGACCTAATTCCTGCAGCCATGTCCTACCTGCCTACAGTTTCTACCCAGTAGTTTAATTCAATTATCAATTGATTAATCAAGCAAATGGATTAATCCACTGATGAAGTCAGAACTTCAATTACTGCCTAAAACCCACAACTCTGATCCATTGTGAATTTTGTAGGGAATCCCTAGATCCAAACTATCACATAGGGAAAGCCCAATCACCCAGACTTAACTCAAGTATCTGTTTTGCTTCATGCAGAGACCGTAATCTATGGTTGAGTCTCCAAAAGGAAGGAACACACCAGAGTTCACCTTAGGGAGCTAAATGCATGGATAAAATAGTATAAAATTATGAGATGATCGTGCAGGGCTAGCACTGTTCTGAACTTTCCTTCCTTTCTCTTTCATTCCTTTGTGCTAATAATTGGAGAGAACTTCACTCTATGCCCTTTGCCCTTCTTCTCTCTCCATGAAAAGCAACAGGTCTGCTGCTAATGCTACTACGGGAACCCCGGTACCAGGACTCATGCCTTTGCAGGCAGTTCCTCTTGCCCCACCTTTTATAGTTGGAACACCTGGGTGCTCACCTTACTAAAGGTGTACTAAATGGGGAGGAGAAACCACAGTCTGAACAACTGTATGAACTGGATTTTGCCTCCTCAGTACCTGCTGTTACATTTTCCTTCATATTAGTTTGTCGTTTCCAATTCACAAACAAAGCAAATTTTTAAAAACTGGCCCTGTAAGGTATCAATGTTTTTTCTTCATTGAAGGTTTGTGTATATTGAAGGCAGATATATAGAGAAAGAAAATACCATTAATGAAGCACTGTATGCCAAATGAGGGCTTTACCAACTAGCTGGTATGGTCTTTTAGTGACCTTTGAAGGAAGGCAATGATTTTTCAGTTTGGTGGATGAGAAAAGTGAGATACGGAGAAGTTAAGTTTCTAGGGTCACACAGTTAATAAATATTAGCAGCATCATGTTATGCTCAGATCAGTCTGATTTGTGTCTTTGATTATTATTTCACCCTTGAGGATTGACTATGGATTTTCTAATAATCCTACTTTATTTTATTTTCAAAATGTATTACCCTTTTAATTTCATTTCTTAAAAAGCTGAGGGCCTGGCTGGCTTTTGATTAGAATATCAATAATCTTCACACCAAGGATGTCTTCTTCCAATTCCTTGGCTTTTACATAAAGATTCCTAAGTGTGGTGATTTTTAAACCTCATTTAACTCTTAATGTGCTCATGGCTTCTGACATTGCTATGAATCTAATAAAATCTCAAGTGAAGTGTTACAAAATTTAGTTATGTGGGGATGTTCATTTTGTTCTTTGAGTGGAGCATCTATAATTGTTGTGTCTATATGTCATGTTTTAATAAATAGCAAAATGTATTGATCAACTGAATCGAGTAATATAAACGCAGAGGCATAGAACCATTGATTTTCTGTATCATGATCTAATAATACTATGCTAATTATATGCTATCTTAATATCATTATAACATCTCTAAATATCTAGGTATATAGTTAAGTAGAGATAGAGAAATTATTTGGTTTTATTTTAAAAATGCATGATTGATCTGAAAATTAATCAGTATGATTATGTTCAAGAAATAAATAATGTCTTAGAAAAAACATGATGATCTGTCTTCAATAGCACACATATACAATATATATATATATATACTTAATCTATGTGCATATAGACACAGTAAGGCATGTAGTAAATGGAATTCTCTAATAAATAGTATCTACAAACATATCTAGAAAGATATTTATTGATTGATAAAATTTTGAAATATTTCATAGTGAGATCAGGAATAAGAGGGTTCTCTATAATTCTCACTTCTGCTGAACATTATACTGAGGGTCCTATACAGTGGGTTAGGGAAGAAAATGATTTAAACATTAGGATCAGAAAAGAAAATATATAAATGCCATTAATCATGGAAGGTATGATACACATAGAAAATCTGACAAAGCCCATAAATAAATCATAAGGATTTATGAGGTTAGCAAGGCTGATGGATTCAAGGTCAATATACTAAAATAAATTTACTTCTGAATACTAGAAACTAACAATTAAAATATTGGATTTAAAAATAAGGTAATTTATGCTATATCACAAAAGTATAAAGTACCTAAGAATAATTCCAACATAGTCTTCTAATCAGAAAATTCTAGGATTGTTATAAAGAGAAATATATAAGAAGACAGATATATGAAGACAGACTCGTTGACTCATGACTGAATGCTATAAGTTGTCACTTATTATCTAACTGATCTATTGATTGTACCACCAATATCCCAATGTTTTTTCTGTTAGCTTGAAAAGTTGATTCTAAATACATACAGAAAATTGTTTTTTAAGAAATACTAATGATGCTCTTAAAATAGTAAGAATTATTATTTTACCTTAAAAAATAATTAGAAGAATAAAGCCACATGATATTGGCTCAAAATTAGGCAGACAGAATAGTGAAACAGGATTGAAAATATGAAAATAAACCTAATTAGAGAGATTTGATTTATAGCAAAGATTATATAACACAGTAGTGAGAAAATGGGCTAACTAATGGTGTTGGAACAATTGGAAGAAATAAAATAAAATGCTACTTTATACCACACATCATCCATAAAAATGAATTCCAGAAAGATTATCAATATAAATGTGAAAGGTAAAAGCAATAATACTTTCAAATGATAAGAAAATATCTTGTGATTCTTAAACAAGATAGAAGATACTGTAAAGAAAAACATTGCTAAATTGGAGCTTTAAGAACTTAGATAGCATAGAGGGAGGGGAGGGGTCAGGGTGGGGGGTCAAAATAATAACAGAATGTGTGACAGATACCATTGCCCTGTGTACATGCATGAACGCACAGATGGTGTGACTCTACTTTGTGTACAACCAGTGAAACAATAGCTGTACTCCATTTGTGTTCAATGAATCAATAAGTAAATAAAAAAATAAATAAATAAAATTAAATTAAAATAAAAAGAACTTCTGTTTGATTTAATTAAGAACATGAACAAGCACAGGATGGCATGGGAAGGTACTTGCTATACATAATGGATCAAGGATGCAAACCCACAATATTAATAATATTCTACCAAACCATAATAAAAATATTTCAATAAAAATGAATGAGAGATTTGGACAGGTCTACTATTTCATTTACCTAGTATGAAGTTATAGAAAGTTGTATTTACTTTTGTTAAAGATTTTATTTTTACTTTTTTTGATGGAGTGATAAATAAAACACATGCACAGAAAAGGACACAGAAAAAAATGAAAAGATTTATCATATATCATAATATGAAATATTATGGCATATGAAGTAATTTTTCATTTTACTGTTCATATTTATTGAGGATTTCTAGCTTCTATGAATAATGCTATTTAATGATGTGCATGTGATTCAGAGAGATATGTATCTGAAAGGGGAACTTCTGAGTCACTGGACTTGGGTTCACACATTTTATGTATTTATGTATGTAAGTATATGTATACATTTATTTTGGTACTGGGGACTGAACCCAGGACACTCTACCACTGGTTCCCAGACCTTTTTATTTTATTCTGAGACAGGGTCTCACTAAATTACTGAGGCTGGCCTCAAACTTGCAATACTCTGCCTCACCCTTCCAAGTAACTCGGATCACAAATGTGTTCTACCATGCCCAACTGGATAAGCACATTTTAAAAATTAGAAGGTAGTAAGTAGCAAACAGTTCTCCAACCTGTCTATATTCAATTACATTCCTCTGGCAGGGTATCGCTGCCTTGGTAACTCTTGAAATTGTTAGTTTTTTAAAACTTTTAGGCATTCTGTCTTTTGCATATGAAACCTTATTTTGGTTTAGTGTGGATTTGCCTAACTTCTAATGGCAATGATGAACCATTGCTATAAATACAACTTGAAAGAACCTCAAAAGAACATAATATTGAGCAAAAGAAGCCAAACACAAAATATATTCTATTTATATGAACTAAAAATACGTGGTGTTTAGTGAAGCTTACTACAGTACTCTACCCTGAGAAAGCACCAACATCAGGATTGCAGCTTCAGGGTGGTGCTTTTCTTTCTCTGCAGGGGGTTTACAGGGTGGGAGGTGGTGATGGGGAGCCAGGGGCCTTGCTCTTGGTGCTGGTATTGTTTTTTTCCTCAACAAGAATGATACTTACACAAATAATAACTTTGCAATAAATCATTCATTTAAGCATTTTTCTTCTGAAGATTTATCTTTAGGAACACAAAATTTAATCAAAATTAAACGAGGAAAAATAAAATCAACAAATACACTCAGTTGATACATTCTAGGAAAATCATATCTAACTTTGCTAGTAAATGATAAGAGAAATAGATGAGCAGTAAATTAATGTCTCCTTTCTAAAGAGGTCATGTGACAAGTTGGTTCCATCAACCTGGGTCCTGTGAGTGAAGCAATAGTCAGAACTCCTCTTGGATGAAAGTAAGAGGCTTCGGGACAAGGGAAGGCCAACTTTCACGTCTGAGGCAGAATCCTGGACCTTCACATCTAAATCACCAACTTAAGGAAAACCTGAGACAGTGGGAAGTCAAAGTCTTTGAGAACTAAGGAAAAACAAGGTCAAGAAACGAAAAGCCAAAATTAAGAGTCAGTACAAAAATTCCTGTGAGGTCGTTAAGAAGTCAACCACTGAAAGGTACCATTTTCTCCTTCCATATGGCAACTGAACAAGTCAGATTTATAGAAAAGCCTGAATAGTCAGAAATCTTCTTTATGTTTGTTGTTAATAAGTTTACAATTTGCACGGGGAAATACATGAAACTCTATTATTATATGTGAAGCAGCATACAATTCCAGGAAGCTTCTGTGGATGGGGCAGTCACACCTGGCTAGGAAGAAGTCACTGTAGGTGTACTGTCCCTCAGGGATGCTCCTGAGCCATAGCAGTGTGTGTGCTGAATTATGCAGTGATAAAAAAAAAAATGACACAGTCTGGTGACTCAGAGCTTTTCAGTTTGGAGACACTGTGAAATCAGAAATGAAAGTTATTATTTGGAACAGAGACCCGATGTTTGATTCATGTGAAGAAGGGCCAGAAAGAAGAAAAAGTGGTGTCAGAGAAATGTTTACATTACTTCCAATGAATCATCGGCCTTGGGCCTTGGAGTTCTGAATGTTTGCTATTTTTTCTTGTAGCTGCCCTTCTGAGTTTGTTTCTGTCATACTGTGTCTTCCTTGTGCAGGCTGTTTTCAGTTACTCACATCATGTTGGGAGTCTGAGGTAATATTTGGGGTTGCGAGGAAAGATCAGTAATGTTATATCCATGGAGTGTTGAACACACACTACAACAGGCTCCCACATATTAGTGCACAAATGACATTAAGGCCATTAGTGATGTCAGAGTCAGTCACGTCACGACAGGCTGAGCATTTACAAAGTAACCTACCTAACCATATCATAGTCAAAAGGACACTCCACTTTACAATCTCAGTTCCTACATGCAACTTCACTCTAAGATATGCAACTACACATTTGCTCTCTTCATAATGAGTTCCAGATGTCCCAGGCATTCAAATTCACTCCAAACTCTCAAGATTTTCCCTACTTTTTTAGTGTTCTTCCTTCGCTTTCTGTGGCCTTTCCCAAGTGTGTATAGAATTTGCCCAAATTTCATTTTATTTTTTGATTGTCTGCCAGCCAGATAATAAGAGGCATCTGATCAAGGGTTTAGTTAAGTGCTCTATCCAGCAGCATTTGTGCTACATAAATTATTCATATAGTACCACCCTGGACAAATCACACTTTGATTATACAGTCATTTTTCAGTCCATTCATTTATCAGACAAGTAGAGTTCACGGGAGATCAGAGAAGCCCCACTTGTGAATAGATAATGAACTTGGGCTCTTTATCCACTCTATGTCCTCTGCTCCTTTTTCTGGTGGTGAACTCTCTGTCAAGGACCTTTGTGAAGATCAAATGAAGTAATGGATGTAAAAGTTCTTTGAATGGTAAGTGTTCTGAATAAATAGAGAAACATATCCTTGGGATGCACTCTTATAATAAAATGATTCGGGGTCACCTATACTTACCTTTAAATCCCAACCCATTGTGTGACCCTCAGGATCAACCTAAGCTTTCAGAGCCTCAGTTTGATTATCTATAGAATGAGTACAATCACTCACACTCAGAATGGGTGGAAAGACAAAACGAAATCATGTATACAAAGTTCTAGCACCAGGCCTCACCTCTCCCAGGTATTCAAAGCTGTCATCTTTCCTGTGGCTGTTTGTTGTCATTGTTCATTTGACAGTCACCATGGGCATTTTTATTACTTTGTCCATTTTTCATTAATTTGAATATGTACTTGGCTGCCAATTTGATTCTAAGTGTCTGAAGACAAATTTTTATTGTTTTAACTTCCCCCCTAGGGTCAAACACATGAACATTGATGTTGTATGCATAAGCTCAAAACTGGAAGCTCTATTCCCAAATCTGAATCCCTATGCTTAGTAAAAGGAGTCACCAAGTGCCTATGTACAGATGATTTAATGGAAAGATGCCACAGGCTGGTGTGCACATGCCTCCATGAGCGCACAGAACAAGTCAAACAAGGGCGAGTTCTGAGAATGTGTGGACTTCCTAAAGCTAGTATACAAAATAAGGTTGAATGCCACACCTCCACACGTTCAGATGACTGAGAATAACTTAGCACCTTTAAGCAACTTATTTTAGCTTCATATAGTTATACCCTAATAGTTAAGATTCAGTAGTATAATTGTCTTATACCTAAATTACTTCCAGGACCAAAAGCATGGTTGCAGAGGCCAGTGAAAAATAAAATCTGGGTCCTTTATTTAAAAAGCAGAAAAAAGTGCCATATGTATACAAATGTATGTATATATCTATATAATTTTTCTTTGTATTTATCTTAATCTCTGTTGGTATTTTTGAATTGATATTTAATGGTACACTCTCTCAGGAAACAGGTACTCACAAGGCATGTACAGACTCTCTGAGCTACCCAGGAGACTCCTTGGGACTTGACAAATGAACCTGCAAGGTCAACTATTGTGATGATATAGATATTTCATCTACCTTTTCAGTGAAATGACCCAGAGCATAGCATCACAATACAAACTATGTTACAAACACTAATATCTAGATGACATACAGTTTACCCCTCCTGCCAGCTTCCTGACAGATGCACCTTGCCCAGGTAGGAGAGTCACCTTCCTCTTCCCATGGATCCACTCACCAATACAAGGAGGATGGGTGACCCCTATGGATTTACAAACTCTATTCCCAGAATGTTTGTCATCTGAATGGAAAGTGAGAGAGATGTTTTCTTGTGCTGACTCAACATGCCTAATATGCCCTGGTGTTGCCAGTCTGGGAAGGGGCAGCACTTGCATGCGTTGGCCCAAGATGTCAGGGGAATGTGTGGTCTTTACCAGCTCTCCCTGGACATATACCCAAGTCTGCAACTTCAATGGAGTGTAACAGCTGCCTCTGTGTTACTGTAAGGAGAGGGAGACTAGGTGGAGTCTGAGCATCAGTGAGTGGGACATTAGAAGTCTAAAAAGCCCTGTGAGCCAAGACTCTAAAACTCTGGTGAGTGCTCTTTGATCTCATGGGATATCAGTTACAATGCATGACAACAAATATATTAATAGTTTCATGGGTCTCCTAGTATGAACCATCCTGCAAACCAGAATGTGTGGCCGCACTGACAGTGGGCTCCTAAAGCTGTCACTGATTGTTTTGTACCATGATGCTTTCTAGGATCCCCTAGCTTGTTGCCAGGATGTAAACTGTGACTTAATATTTCTCTCCAAATTTCTCATTTTTATGCTTTCACTGTGATGGTAACTTGGTAATAATCTTGTTCATTAGATTTGTGTAAATACAAAGGGTACAGGATTAAGTATGACTGATATCTCCCATGAGAACATGTATGAGCTTTATGACCTCAATTGGAAAAAAAAAATTCTGATTGCCTTTGGTTCCTGAAATGCATCAAGAAAATTGCTGTTCTGCCTGTGCTAGACAAGTGGTTCTCCAGTGTAGGGTTTGGACAAACTGATGTGTGAGAGAAAACAGTGTGCCATGTGGCAAATAAACTGTTTTTAATATCTTTTAGTGGACTAAATTTGAAAATCATTTATTTTGAACATATTGAAAAGTACTCACACAATTCCAATGAATGCATGACAGAGTCATTTCACCCTTCTTTTCTGAGAAATGATCCAGAATATAAGAAGCCATAGTATTATAGTACAAGCTAAATTACAAATGCTAGCAAAATGGAAAACACTGAGACATCAGAAGGGTTGGAAGGTGGGAGGAAGTATTCTTTGAATTCCTCACCTTCTGAACATGGTCTTTAAACAATAAATTTGAAGTAACAGAGGAATAAGTATATTAAATGTTAAAAAGGCAAACACAGGGAGACCATAATAAAATAAGATCAAGTAACAGATAAACATAAGTTAGACAAAAGAAATCAATTTCATCATTGGTTATCACCAGAAGTTGATAGACAATGTTTAAGGGAAGAGAGGATTAAACATAGTATGTAATTTAATAGCTTCAATGTTAAGCACAAGAATAAAAGTATTAGTCTACAATTTGAAAAAATAAAGCACATAACACCCACACACACACACCAAAACACATTGTTAAAATAAAACCAAGAAAATACTGACTACATGAAGAAATATTTTTATAAAGTCATAACAGCTAAAATGCGAACAGAAAATATTTGACTATCTAAAAACAAACATTTCTGCCATACAATCAAATTTATATTGCAACACGTAACTTACTAAAAGAAAAAAAATGAGACTGCACCAAAGCAAACCTTGATTCTATATTGCTTATAAAACACAAGTATAACACATGATTCATAAAATTGGTAAATATAGTAATGAACAAAGGCAAGGCTGGATTGTTTTGAGTACACTGTGAATCTAAGTTTTCTAGATTTCTATTTACTAGAAGTGTCACTTGAAGAAAATTCAGGAGGTGGTCTGGATTTCTCCGTAAGGTTTTATGGTAAGATAAAAGAGCAGACAGATGTAGTGAGACCTAATGTTCCTTATTTTCCACAGTTCCAAATAATTTTCTCCTCCTACAAGTTCCCAGACCCATCACCAGAAGCTAGCTAGGTAGTCACTGCCCCAAAGTACCAGCTTCTCCATCCCATAACTACTGTTTCACAATCAGATGACCATACCAGCTGAATTCTCAGGGGTATCTATCAGCCCCCACCTGACCTCTGATGCTTCAGGAGGGCTGGTCTGAGCTGCTGAACCCCACAACACATTGCCACCAAATGTGTGGGATCTTCTCTTCCACCAACCAATTCTCTAACTCTTCAGGGACCAGCTGGATGTCCTATACTTCACTTCAATTCTGACACTAATTTCCTTACACAGATCTCAAAGGATAAGAACTCAGTCCCATAAAACTGCCACTACTTCAGATGCCAGTCCCAACTCTCAGGTTGTCATATGAGCTAGAAATTCAGTTTCAATGATTTGCTAGAATAGCTCACAGCACTCAGGTAACCATTTTAGTTATTCCAGATTCTCCCCAACTTATGATGAGGTTATGTCTCCATTAACTCATTTGAATTTGAAATACATTGAATCCTCCTAGCCTATGGGACCTACCTTAGCAACACTACACTGTAGAGGGGAGTTTCTTTCCTCGTGATTGCATGACCGCCTGGGAGTCACACTCACTACTGCTGCTGCCCTCTTTCAAGAGTGTTGAACTTTAGCCTTGAGGGGAATCTAATTCAAAGTATGATTTCTATCTAACGCATACTACTTTCACACTATGGTGAAGTTGAAGGATGGTAAGTCAAGCATCCTAAACATGGGACCATCTGTATTATCAGTTTGTTTTTAAAGAACATAGCTCAGGAACAGACAAATGGAAAAAATGCATGGGACAAAACACTGGGAAAGGGACAAGGGATTTCCATGCCTTCCTGGGGAATACCATCTCTGAGTCTGGATGTTTTTACACATAGAAAATCTCTTTGAGCCGGGCATGGTGGCGCACGCCTGTAATCCCAGTACCTGGGAGGCTG
>JAJEJO010001569.1:24677-45533 GCA_020662805.1 Glaucomys volans
AAAGTAATAGATTTTAATCCTCTTTTTAAATTCCATGAAGGATCAGGTGGGCAAAAAATAAGGAGAGGAGTTAAGTATAAAAATTTAAAAATCAAATGTAACAGATATATTTTACTTCCCATGGCATTTTTAAGATGATTCAGAGAACATTCCCCCAAAAATGACCACTAGAAGAGCATCAAAACAACTTCAAACACAGAAATGATACAGATGGCTTCATCAAGTCACAATGGGGTAAAACTAAAATCAATATAAAAGTCAGAAAATCAATTGATTCTACACCTAGACATTAAATGACAACAGCAACCAAAACCATTAACAGCTCTTAAGTTAACAAGAAAATGACAAATGCCAGAAAATGCAGAATATTTTGGAAATGACAATGATTAACATAAACCATATTAAAATATAAAGGATCCAGATAAAGTGAGGCTGATAGAAAATAATAATTAATTAGATCAAGATAATGCTTTTCATTAAGTAGGCTTTAATAGGTTAGAAAAATTAACGAAACTATATTTTCATGTGAGTTTTGAAAAAATGTTACTCCTTTATTTGCTGATTGAAGTGGATATTGGTTCAAATTCTCTAGAGAATAATTTGATATTATCTGTAAAAACAATAATTTTTCTTATGTGTGATGCAATGATGTAATGACTTTACTTCTAGAAATATTCTTACACACGTACTCAAGCATTTGCATGGGGTCAGGTGTGCACAGTTATTCACTGCATCATCATCATCATCATCATCATCATCATCATTATTTTGTTACTGGAAACTGAACTCAAAACCTTGTGCATGCTAGGCAAACGCCCTACTTCTGATCTACATCCCCAGCCTACACCATTATTTTTAATAGCAGTGATTAGTCACAATCTACATTCCCACAGTGGAAAATGGTTTTAAGAAATTATGACACACACAATTTCATGTAGTGCATTTTTTTTAAAAAAATGAAGTTTTTCATGCACTAATCTGAAAGGATTACCAGAATATATTGTTAGGAGAAAAACAAAGTACAGAAGAGCTCATTTTTATGGCAATGTGTGTTTGTTATAAATAAAAAGGTCTTCTATATGTGCTTGAACATATGCAGAGCATTTCAGAAAGACAAACAGGGACCAGGAAGATGGGGACTGGTTTTCTAGGGAGTAGGAATATCAGTAGGCTTTTACTTATATAGCTTCATGTACATTTCTAACTGTATACAGTTTGCATGTATTAATTACTCAAAAAATAAAATAAAAAACAAAGACAAGAAAAGTCCTACTATACTAACTACCAAAACAAAGTCTTACTACACAACTACCAAAGCTACTAGTATGATAAGTTTCTATACTCCTTTGAATGAGAGAGCAATTTGATTGAACTTGTGTCAGACCTGAGGAATTCTACACAAATTCTAAATTCTTTCTCATTCATGCCAATTATTAGAACCTACCAGCAGCAATGCATTGAGGGTGGGCTGGGGAGGATAAAGCAAAATCATATAAAACAGCAACACCTTGCCATAGGTGTTCCTGGATAGCATAGAGTAAGTACTTCTGATATTTATCACTTCCTTAATCTAATCAATTACTATTAATTTTGTTCAATTATTGACAATCAGATACACATGTAATATATTTTTTTAATTTATTCTTTTTAGATACACATGACAGTAGAATATATTTTGACATATCAAACATACATGGAGTGTAACATCCCATTCTTGTGATTGTACATGATGTGGAGTCACACGGGTTGTGTATTAATATGTGAACATAGGAAAGTTATGTCCGATTCATTCTACTGTCTTTATTCTTACACCATATCAGCCACTCTCCTTCAAGTACCATCTACCTTCTTTGGTATTCAAGAGTATTTGCAGCCTTGGAGACCATGCATCTAGAATCAACATATGCATTCCATGTGGACCCTACTCTAATTATACAGAAAAACCACCTGGTGTTAAATAGACTTTGTTTTCTTGATTCCCCTATTTCTCATGATATAGGCTGTACATGCATTCTCACATTTACTCCTACCTTGCCTACCTCTGCATGTCAATATCACCCCAACACTGGAGACCAGTTAACATAGACTGTCAAATTGCTCCTGATTTCTACATTTTATAATTCTGCTTACTTCATGAAAACTCCTATCACTCTTTACATTCAATTTAGGGCACTTTTCACATATCATCATATATACATATATATATATATATATATATATATGTAATTTTTAAGTTCACAGATCTTTTCTGGTCAAAGAGAGAATATTATTAACATTTTTAATACTTATTAATGTGTTTCCATACACAAAATATGAATTGAATAAATGTTTTGAATGAATAATAAGAAACAAATGAACCTACCTACACACACACACACACACACACACACACACAGAAATACACACACACCCATATTCATGTTCTCTTCATCTAAAGATGATGTTGTTATGATGATGACATCAAAATTTTAATTACTATTCTTTTAAATGAAATACAAGTGGTCCCATCTCTTTTAACTTTTTAATTTAAAGCTAGAATTAACCCACTGTGCTAATCTGTCTCTGTTGCTACCACAAAATACCTGAGGCTGGTAATTTGTAAAGAAAAGAGATTTATTTAACTCACAGTTTAGGAGGCCGAAAGTAAAAGATTATAACAGTAATAATGATATGGTTCATGAGAACTACAAGAGTCCCTTCTGAGAGCAGTGCACTCCAATGACCTAATTACCTTCCAGTAGGCCCCACCACTTAAAGGTTCCACCATGTCAGCATCAATATAATGGGTACCAAACTTCCAAAACATCAATCTTCAGGAGACACACTCAGACCACATTCAAACCATATGACCCAGACATTCACAGTTCTTTTGTCTTTCTCTCTCTCTAGCTCTCTCCCTCTTTCTTTCTTTCTTTCTTTCTTTCTTTCTTTCTTTCTTTCTTTCTCTCTCTCTCTCTCTTTCTTTCTTTCTTTCCAGCTATATAAAGCAATTAAATCAAGACTTCACAATTTACTCCCATATTTTTTCTTGACTTCCAAAAGCAGTATAATATAAAAAAGATACAGTTTGAGCATTAATTTACTTCTGTGTATCATGTACTGGGCTAGACAGTGGGACTATTCAAATAAAAGAAAAAACTTTTTCGCTAGAGAAGGATTTTTCTGCCAGTCTATGGGGAGCACTAGACAAATGCCCAGTGATGAATGAACATAAACAATGGTGGTACAGAGGGTAAAGTGTTTAGAACACAGTAGAGAAATACTAGATGCTTTTCTACCAGAGATTTATTAGTAAGAAAAATCAGATTAATATTTTTTTCCTAATCCTCTCTCCGAAGAAAAATATCCGGAATGCCAAAAAATAAGGGCTGCGTGCAAATGTCTGGAGACATCAAACTTTTTGAAGCCCGGGGTTGAGAAAAGTGGCTTGAAGTTGTGATGGGTCAGGAATAAGCAAGGAGAACAAGGCATCATGGAAGGAAAATGGCGAACTGGCAATATTAGTTCTCATTCATATGGTAGCTACTGCTAGTGATTACAATATGTGCTCTACAATAGAACTGCCCCTCAAGGAGTTAACAAAGATTAACAAGGCTGTGTAACTTAGATTTAACGTTAGTTCAGATTTGTTTCAAAGTAACATATCAAAAGCCCTCAGAAAATCAAATATAATTAGGGATGATAAAGACTCATTGGATTTGACAATGTGCAGGTCATTAGCTACTGTGACCCAAATGAATATCTTTTAATAAAATGAGGGCAAGTGGGATACAATATGGAACAGTTAGAGCACATTTCTAAGAAAGGGAGGTCATTTATACCGCTCAGAGAATTGAGGATGAATCACCAATCTATTCATCACTTCTGTGTCTAGAATGTACACATGCTCCCATGTTGAAAAGAAAAAGAAATTCAAAAAGTTTAAATTAAATCTGTCAATGATACATACACACTGAAATTCATGAAGAAATTATATGATGGCAGTAATTTGCTTCAGTATAATGGGGAAACAGAAAGTTAGTGAGGAAGATGAAGCTGTGTGAAGAGTACATGGAATTCATTATACTTTTATTTTTCCTTTGAAAAAGAAAGAAGAAGAAGACAGCAAATATTGACCAGTTGGAAAAGAAATTTGACTATGCAGAAAGTTGAGAAATAAGGGAATAAAATAAGTAGCTACAGGGTAATGGAGGACATATGTCAAAGAGTAAAGATATATATATATTTATATTTTCCTACATATATGTAATACATAAATACATATTTATAGTGTATATAACAGTTACAATTCTTGAAATGTAATAATAATTATTGTAGTTAAACTGTATATGATAGTCCATGTTCTATTATATATAACTATTTAAGATGGTAGAGACTTCAAAATTCCTCTTATACAAAGAAATAAAAACCAAAATATTAAGAACTAATATTTATTGTAGATTTTGAATTTCCCAGGCACTGCCCTAACCCATTTCCTATTTTTTTCCATTTATCATCACGATGGCTTTTTGTGGTAGGTAATATTTTTTATTGAAATTCGTCAGTGACTAGATTGAGGCTCAGGGAATCTAAGCAGTTTTCCCAGGCCAGATCAACTAAAGCAATGGGAGGTGGTTCCAGAGCACAAATGGAAAGATCCATGTTATGATTTGGATCTGGAATGACCTTCAGTGTCTTTTGTCTTCAGAAAGGGGTTTTGGAGAACTGATTGGATTGTGGAGTCTCTGATTTTATCAGTGAATTAATTAATTCATGACTGAACGGACTATTGGGAGGTGAACTCAATTGGGGTGGGGTACAGTCTGGGAACTATTTCTTGTCCTCTGTTCTTTGCTCTTTCTCTCTCTCTTTATCATTTTGGCCATGAGCTGAGCAGCTTTCCTCTGCCATGCCCTTCTGCCATGATATTTTGCCTTACCTCAGACCCAGAGAAATGGATTCAGCTATCTATGGACTCAAACCTCTCAAACTGTCATCCAAAATAAATTGTTCTTTTTGGGTCCTTCGTCCAGTGAAAAAACCTAACGTACTTTCCTAGAGGGAAGAAACTCTATTCTTGGGTCTGGAGCATGGGAATTGGATCTCATTTTATTTAACATAATGAGGTTAGAATTACAGACAGAACATAGTTAGCTTTCTCATTGCTTCCAGGTCTGCCTCTGTGACTTCTGTAGTGTTGTCATTTTTCTGCAGCAAAAAATGTAAACCAAGGCCCAAAAAGATCAAGTAGTTTGCCTGAGGTGAGGGCACAAAGCCAATGAATGGTGGAGTTGGGATGAAGACCCCATCCACTTAACTTCTGGCCCTGTGCTCTTTTCTCTGCGAAATCAGCCAGAGTCCAGGATATAATTATCCCCTGAGGATGATTTACATTTCTTTATTGTATTATTCAGCAATTTCAGCTGGTAGTTTCTTCATTTATTTTATGCAGTGGCTTACTTTTTTTTATTTCATTGAAAAATGGCCCCAGGGACTCGGATTAGCTCCTATGCCCGGGGTATTGCTTTTAATATTTGCAAAAGAGAATTCAAAGGTCACTTTTTTATATACAATACACTTTTTTTTGCTTTCTTGAAAATTAATTCTGATTTAGGTATTTGTAGAAGGAATCAGGAAGCTCAGTGTTTAAGAGTTCAGTGCATGGGGAAGTCATGATTGTTTTTAACATCTACAGTTGGTCCGAAAAGACATACAGGCAAGCTTTTCTGGAGTGGGAGTGAATTGTTGGTAGCATACCATCTGAGACCATTAAGCTCATAATAAAGATAAATCAGGCACAAGGTAGATTTGGTTGATATAAGCCACAGCCACTGATCCACACTAAAAAGAGTATGTCTAATAAAATCAACCTTCTCAACTTGGAGAAAAGTCAGAGATAAGTGATCAATGTAGAGTGGCCATTTAGGAACCCAGGGTCATTAACTGCGACTGGCTGTTTCTGTCAGTCCAAACCTCTGGAGCAGTTGGCACAGTCTCCAGACATTCTGGTGCATTTAGTTATTAGGGTTGAAGTGAGTAAACAGCTGAATTAAATCATTTTTCAACTAAAGTTGGGGATCTGTCCTATAAGTAGAGAAAAGCCTTATCTAGATTTGTTCTATAGCACCCACTTCTGAGCCAAATCATGTGTTAAAAGCAGAGCACAATAATGCTTAGGATTCCCACTGGAAATTTCTAAAGCACATTCAAACACAGACTTCCAAGTCTGGTTGAATCATACGTTGCCTGAATTCTTTTACTGCTTTCCTACTCTGGCCCTCCAGATTGACATGCCCAGAAGTAGCATCTCAGTGATGGTCAACACTATCAAAAAAGTGGAGGATTCCCTCTATAAATGTGGCCCGTGATGTCAGACAGTCTGTGTTTGAGTTTGAAGTCTGCCTCTTCTGCTTAGTACATTGCCCTGTGGTATCTTCAGGGGATTGGTTCCAACACTCGTTATGAATGCATGAATCTGTGGATGTGTCAATCCTTTATATAAAATATCTTAGTACTTGCATATAACTGCACATATCTTCTCATATACTTTAAATCACCTGTAAATGACTTATAATACTTAATGTAGTATAAGTGCTAGGTAAATAGTTGCTATACTGTATTTTTATGGAGTAATGAACCAAAAAAAGGAAAAGTTCTGTATACATACAGGACAGACACATTTTTTCCATGATATTTTCCGTCTTTAATCGACTAAGTCCATGGATCAAGAGTCCATGGATACAGAGGGCAAACTGGCAGTACAATTTTGGGCAAGTCACTAAATTGTCTTAGTTTTCTCATTCAAAAAAAAATGAGGACAGATTATATTCATAGAAGAACAAAACAGTATCACATAGTAAAATAGTTTAAACCCTTAATACCTTATAGTAAGTAATCAAGATTTTTTTTCATTATCCTTAATAACATCATTATTGTGACTCATCTCAAAATTTTCTTACTTCCCCAATGCCTGTGATCCAGGGTTGGCCAAGTTCTATGGGCCTTGGAATTTTTAGCTAAACCATGAGTGATAAGAAAGAATTGCTCTCAACATCTCTAAATGCACCCTCTTCTATTTTTCTGCTCCATTGATTCAAGAAGCATGGAACATGGATCAAGAATCACTGTTCTTTGTTGTTGTTCTGCAGGTCGAACTCAGGGTTTCCCACATGTTAAGCAAATTTTTTACCACTGTACTTTGTCCCCAGCTCCAAGGATCATGATTATTGAATCTTCTGCTGAGCTCCCCTAAATTCAACTCTCAGCTGCTCTTATGAGAGAGAGACAGTGTAGTGCAATATACAACTTTAGGAACGAGTGCCAGACTCTGGACATGGTCAGATTTGAGTCATAAACTGATTACTTACTTATGACTATATTTATATTCCTTTATTTTTTACCTGTAAAGTCAGAAACAATGTAAAATTTATGAGGTCACGCTGAGATTAAAGTTGGAATCAAAGTACCACATTGGGTCTGTTAACAATTCACTTTATAACTTTTTGACACATTATGTGCCAGAGACTCTACTTAAATGAAAGACACTGTAACCCTAATCCTACAAGAACAATTTAGAGGAAAAAAAGTTTATTTTGGCTCCTGGTATTCAGAGGTTCAGTCTGTGCTCTGGGCCCAAGGTGAGGCAGAAAACCATGATGGAAGAATGATGTTACATTCATCGTAGGCAGAAAACAGAGAAAGGGCAGGGAGAATGAGTCACAGGGAAGATGAACCCATTTAGTATTGAACCCAGGTAGTATTGTGAAGGTGGGTCACCTTCAGTGACTCACCTCCTCCAGCCATGCCCCACCTGCCTATAGTTATGACCCAGTTACTCCACTTAAAGTAGGATGGACTGCTTAGGTTTACAGCCCTCACAATCCAATCACTTCACCTCTGAATATTCCTGTATTATTAACACAGGAACTTTTGAGGGTCACCTCATATCCAAACCATAACAGTTTGTATCCAGACACACATAAGTGTTTGGTGCTCTATGGATCCAGGAAGCATCTCAGCTCATTTTGTGCTGAGAGGAGGGCTCCTGGATTAGTGAATAGTTGAATTAAGGCTGAAGATGCTTTCCAAGTACAGAGAGCACACAGTGCATACTAGGAAGAGAAAGAGTGTAAAGGAAGTCCCAAATTGAATGGTAGAGGAGCACAATGGCTGCATTGATATTACCAGAACTTGTAGTATGAGGAGGGATGTAAGAGATGTGGGAGATAAGTCGGAAGAGATCAGCAAATCCTACATCATGAAGTTTCCTGAGTGCTGCACATAGGAGAAGAGGAATCAGGGAGGCATTGAAAGCCATCATAATTATTCAATAAATGATAGATATTATGATTCTTCTTAAGGGTGCAGTATCCTCAGGCTGGTAACTGTGTTTAGACAGACTCAATTATCTCATACATGGGATATTTCTGCAACTGTTTCTGGTCCTGTGTTCCCCTTTTTAATGTTTCCCAAAGAAATAAAGTCAACTTGTCTAAGGCATCAAATTCTTCAATTTGCCATCCTACCAGTTTTTTTTTTCCCCCTTACATTCTAGTCTATCTCACACAGGTAGTATTGTCAGGCATAGGCTCAGAGGCTGGATGGCCTGGAGATAAATCCCAAATATAACACTTCTTAATTTTGTTCTTGGACACATTTTGATGTGTGCTTTAGGTTCACATCTGTTAATTGGGCCAAGTAATGTTATAAATCACCTCTTAGAGTTGCTTTGAGGATAAAATAATCCAATACATGAAGTAACATTGAAACTTCCTAGCACAGACTGAGTACTCAGTAAATTTCATTGCTGAGTACTCAGTAAATTTCATTGCTGCTAAAGCCCTAAGTTGTATTGCTCCTTCTATCCCTGCTATGGGTATGTGCTTCAGAAGCCATCTCCACTGTTCTTCAGGAGGAACACTGAGAAACGACTGACATGGGACCACACCATTCACTCTAGGTGCTGTCTCCCAGGTGTACCAGAATTGTCCAGATCACACAGGCTGTAGTGATGCTTGAGTGTCTTCAAAGGAGAGCTTGACTCAAAGGTGAGTGGGGTGGAATGTGGGAAAGGGAGGGACTTGTTTTGATCTGCGTTGACAGAACATATCTTCTGTTTCACTTTATGCATTTACTTGGTTGTTAACAGAGGTAACAAGATGTTCAACTGAAACAGTTCTTGGTTTTATCACCAGTTGTAGAAGTTGAATGAAAGTATACTTAGAAAGTAAAATCATCAGGGTGGAGATGGAATTGAGATGAAGGCAGCATGACACAGTTCTAAAAAGTGGACTTAGAATCAAATACATGTGTCAAAATGCCAAGCAGAGATTTCCTTCATTAGTTTGGCATTCCCTTCCATGGCGAGTCATCTAATCTCTACATGTTTCAACTGACAAAGAAGCATGCATAACCATTTTTCTCCCAGAGGATATTGTGAGACTATGATAATATATGAGGACTTGCTTTCTAAGCTCCAAAAGAATATTTGAATTATAGTTACTGCTAGTGATGGGTCATGTTTGGGTGGATGATCCAGCCATGCAAAGAATGTGAACAGATGAAAAAAGTTGGCTTATTTGGGGTGCAGAGAGAAAACGAATCTACCCAGCTTGTGAATAAAGTTCACCAAATAATTCATTGTAATGGATATGAAATGTTTCTTCTGTTTCAAGAATGTACAAGCCAATTAGGGAGAAGGACAAGTGAGTGCTACAAAAGAGAATTTGCACAGTGATAAGAAAGAAAGGAGTCCCTAAACCTCACAGAGATGGATACTTAATTATAAGCAACATTATTGAATAAATTAGCAAGAAGCGATGCTATTGGAGGGTTTTTTGTTTTGTTTCTTTCTTTGGAGATTTTTTGCATAAGACTATGAGACTAATGGCATCAAATTCTATTTTCTCATGCACACTTATTCCCCAAAGAAGTTTCCTATTAATGCTTTTTTTCTTCTTCTTTAATATCAGGAATTGAATCCAGAGGTGTTTAACCTTTGAGCCACATTCCCAAACCTTTTTAATTTTTTTTTTTTTTTTTTTTTTTGAGACAAGATCTCCTTAGATTGCTTATGCTTAGGGCTTTGCTAAGTTACTGAAGCTGACTTTGAACTTGTGCTCCTCCTGCTTCAGCCTCCTGAGCTGCTGGATTACAGGCATAAGCCACCACATCTGGCCCCACCTCAATCCTTATATCAGGGTCCCCATATGGCCCTATGCCTGCATTTTGATGGGCAGATATATACAGGGAAATTTTAAGGCTGATGGACTAGGTAATTTATATAAGCTCAAGTTGGAACTAAAGACAAATCATGTATGTTGAATTATTCAAGGCAAGGCACAAGGACACTGGATTTACTTAGGAGTTATGTAATAAAATAAAAACAATAGAAGTCATGTACATAAGAAAAGTATCAGCGTAACTTTTCTATTTGTTTTTGATTCTGGAGATCGACCTCAGAACTAAGCACATGCTGTATCACTGAGCATACACCCCAGTTCCTTATCTAAGTTTTAAGAGTAAAATGGGGCATATACTCAGGACAGCACTGTAAAGGATCTTACAAAATAGAGTTTAAGAGCATTCTGGAGGCAGGTGAATTTAGCTTTGAATTTCTGTTCTGTTATCTACTCACTATGTAGTGTTGGTTAAGTTACTATTTTTCTATATAATCCTCAATTTCATCATCTGGAAAATGGGGCTAATGGTGATTATCCCATAATATTGCTTCAAAAATTAAGTAAAATTAAAAATGCTTGCTAAAATGACTGTCTCCCAGGGTTCATTCAATAAATGTGACTGATACAAATTAAAAATAAAAAATAGAAGACAAAAAGATGCCTACGCATGAAAATGACAAAAAAACCCTGGCAAGTTCAGAGAACTAATCCTTGAATATGACATTGACCTCAGCTATAAGCAACAGAAGGAAGACTCATTCATGATCCATTTAGAATCAAAGTTCCAGGTGTCCACCATGCTTTAGGCACTTCCCAGTGAAGAGTGGGGCAGTGAAGTTCGCTCCTAACCTTTCAAAGAACCCACACTCCAAGGAAAGAGCCAGACTAGTAGATTGAGGATAGCAGTGTTGCACTAGGAAATGTTAGTATGCTGCATGGCCGTGGAGGAGGGCCGTGTTCACCCTGACTCATTCTTCCTGTGATCACCTAGGAGTTAATTTACTCTTGAAAATTCACCAACCTTACTCTGATCCCTGCTGAGGCAGTCCTGTCTTATCCATGGGCAAGGTCAACCTTGGTGGTGTTGCCATCAGAGTTAGTCCCCATCTTCTCCACAACTGGCTGCTGCCCTGAGAATCTCCTGGCATTGTGCATGACTATTTCCATGTAACCTTCAGTGCTCCCCGAGTTCCAATTCAGGAGCGTGTGTGGCACTTTAGAATAACTGTGCTCACTTTTCAACATATTTCCCCTCCACATATTAGAAGCATTTTAAGTATACTGATTCAAACATGCATCTTTCAAATTACTCATTAGCATTATTTTCATAAATATACAAATCTATTTTGTCTCTAATATGGGTGGTACCCTATAGCATTTGTTTGGGGATTCTCATGTTCACCTGATGACCATATCAGAAGTCTTGGTAAATATTACTATTCCTGTTTTCAGATGAAAAACCAGGATTCAGACAGACCAAAAAACTTGTCTCAAATCATATAACTGGAAAATGACATGGCAGAAATAAGTGTGTGTAGGCCTGACTTCAGTGTTCCTACTTCTTCTGCTCTCTGAATTGCTGATTATTAGAAAATGTTAGTTACTTCTGGTGACCACTTCTGCCCTTCTCTTCAAAGAAGAAACAATTTAAGTTTGTACATTCAGAACATCCCCTCTAATAACTCCCCAACTTTCTTTTATTCATTGTGTTAAAGCACTTCCAATTCATTAGGCATTCCTTCTATTTAGTCTGTTTCAAAACTCATTATTCAACATTTATCTACACCAAACTGTATTTGCCATCCATTAGCCTGAGGTGCCCAAATGAGCAAATTCTTCCTCTGTCAGAATGCATAGTGCCTCATTATTTGTTGTTCCCCATAATTTAGTAGCATCTGCAAATTTCCAAGCTTAGTTTTGAACACTGACACTGTGATAGCAATAATATAAATCATACACGATAATACTGAGTTGAAATAAGCATCTCTATTTTCACCCCCATCAAGCGGACAAAAAAATGCAATGCAATTATATGGTTGTACCAGAGACCATGTTATTTTCTTTATCTAACACCCAAGTATGGAGACTGGAGAAAGTGAAAATAAAAATTTCAAAGCAGTGGGTGTCACATGGTGCACACCTGGAATCCAAGCAGCTCAGGAGGCTGAGGCAGGAGGATCAGAAGTTCAAGGCTAGCCTCAGCAACTTTGTGAAACCCTATGTCAAAATAAAAATAAAAAATAAAAAGGGATAGGTATATATCAGTAGGAAGGTGTTCCTGCGTTCAATCCCCAGTACAAAAAAAAAAAATTCAAGCCAGAGAATTAAAAGATGAAATATCAGCTGCATGATTTTGTTGGGCTTTACCTCAACAATGTCAAAAAGGTTCCAATTTTCAATGTGACTACGAGTGTACATCCCTCTTAACAAAAACATATTTTCTTTTCTCATAAACTGACCTGAAATATCTACTGTGTAATCATTCATTTCAATACATTTACTGAGAATCATCAGGCATTCATTTTATTGCAAATCAGTACTGAGTTGCCTGTGCTTCAACAATCATCCCTCCTTCAAATTGCAAGCAAAAAATATAGAAATCATAAGAGGGACCATTTATTGAACATTGATCATATGCTATCCTTTTCAAGAAGCTTCACATGTATTCACATGTACTTCCTTACCACAAGCTTTCATCTCTCTGTTTTTATTTCCCATTTCATAGATAAGAATATGGAGAATGAGAAAGGCCAAGACACTTGCCAAAATCATATAGTAATAATGTACCAGAATAAGATTCTAACTCAGGCTTATCTGGCTCCATACAAGTCATGGTGAAGCCAATAAACAATGTAATATTTTATATAATAATATTTGTGCAATAAAAAAGGAAGCAAAATGAAGACCTTGTAAAATTCAGTCTTTGGTGTGGACTGCATTTGTATTATATGGAATGACCTCCTTTCCCTAATCCTATTTCCACTTGTTAACAAGACTTCTGTTTGAAAGATTATGCCTTTCATTCTATGAGTAGAAATCATATTGCGAATATTCTGAGAAATAAAATGAAAAACTGTTGGAAGATCAGTACCAGGTGTTTAATGGGGACCGAGAGATACAAGCTTCCTAAAGAAGTGAGTACAGATTGTTGAAATGGTAAGTAAAGGTCAAATCTCCATTATTTCACTGATTCAATAAGGTGGATAATTAAATGTAGAGACTTGAAAATACTTCAATGGGTAGTGTTGTTTATAATTAGAAGAGGATCACTAGTTCTTGTCTTGTTTGCTATTTTATTCCCAGGACCTTGAATGCACTCAATAAATACTCACTGAAGGGATGACTGATCTCTATTTCCTTTCAAAACTATGTGCACTGCATAACTTGAGGTTTAGCTCTTAGAGAAAGCTGCAGGAAACTCAGATGGAAAAGTCAGACTAAGGCCTGTGGCTCTGAGAAAAGCTCACTGAAAGGAAGGGAACCAGGCCTTGAAAGATTAGCAACAAATTAGGACAAACAATCAACAGGATTTGCATGCATGAGAAAATGGAACCAAGGAGTAGTGCATAGAAATCTTCCTTCAGGAGAATAAAGGTCAGGGAAAGAAAGGGAGGCTGTGGAATGTGAGGACAGCAGTGCAGAGGAGTAGAGAGAGGCTCCTTCTTGTGCACCTTGTATTCAGCCCCCCTACAATGGCTGTGATATCATCAGTCAGCAAAATGTTCCAGAGCCAACCTTTCTGTTATTCCTAGAATCTTAAATGTCCCCAGAGTGACATTATTAGGAGGTTGTGTTACTTGAAGAGTTAGGTCCCAGGGGAATATCTTTAGGTCATTGGGGGGCATGGCCTTGAAGGGGATTGTGGGACTTGGCTCTTTCTACTCTTTCTCCTTTCTTCCTGGCCATGAGGTGAGTGTTTCTGCTCTGTCCTATGCTCCTGCTATGAGGTGCTATCTTGCCATAAACCTAACTATAGTGAGGTTGACTCATGGAGTGGAACATCAAAAATAGTCAACCAAAATAGAACTTCTCTATTTATATGTTGATTATCTGAGGTATTTGTTACAGTGACAGAAGGTTAACACACTGATGTACCTGAAAACTTCAATAAATTCTGTTCTCAAACCTTGGAAACCAGTAGCCACATTGACGACTCTATAAAACCTAAATTATACACTTTCTGGTCTTTTGTAAAGCTTTCCAACCCCTGGTTGATGGTTATCATCACTTCAGGACCTCAGTTTCCCCCATACTCCCATCAATTTGACTTTAATAGGCAGTTGACTCGTCCCCAATCACTTTACCTTCCTATATTTTAGTTTGACAACCTGTATCATGGTATAATATAATCTAACATTGCAGAAAGAGATTATGGGGTTAAAAAAAGAAAACAAGAGCCTTCTCAGGAATCGAAGCATGAATTAAGAAAAGGGGGAGCAACAGATTCAATATGGAGAATGCCATCCAAGTTAAAAAAGACACTCTTAGACTGATATGAGGAGAGCACAAAAGTCAAGAACATGCCTGATATGAAACCAAAGACTGCTTGCTTCCCAGGAATTCCAGGTAGTATGTGTTTGACCTACTTTGGATTTGCAATTCAGTCAGCTGGCTCAGCATAAACCATCTGCAGTATTACAACACAGACAGCTCTGAACTGTTTTTACCTGAAAACCTCAGAGCACAGAACTGCTTTGACTTCACTCATTAGGGACCCATTATTCTGGGGTCCAGTTCAAATGCTTTCCTCCAAAGGTGTGTGGGATCCCTCCATGAACACATATTAGGCCTCCTATGCTAAACTCATTCTTATGTTCATCTGTGCTCTCCTCTCTCTGCTCTTCATTCAGGATATAAATCATAGTTACTTGTTGCCTATTATGGGATACGTACTTCACATAATTTATCTAAATCAATTTTCTGGCCACCATGTGGAGAGAGAGAGTCAGACCTTCCCATTTTCATCATGATGACTCTGAGATTCAGAATGGTAAAATAATGTTCCCAAGTCACACACTAACAAGAGACAAAGCCAAAAGATCAGGTTTCTCCCCAATCCTAGTAGCAACCATGCACTTTTGAGTAAGGTAAGTCATTTCTCTTCTTTCTCCACATTCAGCCATCTATCACCTACTCTGGAAAGTAATCCCTCAGGGCCTCAATTTGTATTCCCTTGGGGTATCAATTCCTCCCTTCCTATCTCTGTTTAGTAATTCCATGCTTCCAAAACTGCCCTAGCCACAACTTGTTCTCCACGGAAATGCCTTAATCCAATACATTCTATCCCCTATCAAATCCAATATACACTTCACTATTCTTTACATCACCCTACTGTGTGAGGCTTCATTTATTTCCCATTGAGTTTCTATCCTGATCTGACTGCTCTTCCCTCTTTCCAGGCCCTATGTTTTCTCTTCTCCATGCTTCCAAATCCGACACAGCTGTGATCTCCATACTTTCCCCCTGCATATGTTTCCTCTTCCCTCTCATTCATATCCTATCCTTTAAATTCCTAAAACATGCATTTATTAAATTCATACTGGTTATATACTCCAATGGGCTTTGAATTACTTGAGAGCGCATGGGTTTTGTTTCAAACTCTATTTGAATCCCGTCTCTTTGAGTTAGTATGTATAAATAAGTAAAATATTCAGTCTTTCAAAATCTCAGATTCTCCTATGTATAAAGTGGAGGTAATACTATTTTGAAAGGTATTTCTGAAGATTATCATTTAAAAGTGGCTCATATAATGGCCAATGCATAGGAGACAATCAATACCTATTTTTTCTTTTTTTTAATTAGGCTTTCACTGTGATAGTATAATATGCCCTATGCATACCAGTGCTCCACTCTCAGAGACTAGTAGTGTTTCTTATTATTTCTTCCATAAATATGGTGGGTTTCAAGTACAATGCAAATACCATTGAAGAGGGGGTCATACCTTTTGTTATTTTTTTTTTTTTTTGGTATTTTTGGTTGGGTGGTTTTTTTGTTTTATTTTATTTTGTTGAACATATGGGGACTAATCATGAAATATGTAATTTTGATTGGTGATTGTATCATAGTGGGTGAAAATCATTGTTTTTACCATCAATTTCAGTTAATGTAGTCAATAAACCCCATGGAAAAATTAGTCCTCAGGCAGTGTTCTACAAGTTTTCTTTATTAAAAAAATTCAAAGGAAAACAAATATCTTCAACCACATCATTGGTTCTGTTTCTTTCTTTTTAGTATTTGAAAAAGTTCAGAAAAACTGAAAGTGTGCTAAGTCTGATCATTCTTATGGTTTTATAATCATGCAAAATTCTTTTTGAATGTGGGCATTTTGCTTTAAATAAAGAATTTCTCAATCAGGAAATAATTTCTCTAACTATATAATGATAGTTTTGTTAATTATTTTTTTCTTTTCCTCATTCATACATTCTCTCAATATTGTTTCTTGAGACCCTACTATGTAATGGATGATACAGATGTCAGGAATGTAAAGATGAAAAGATTGAGTGTTTTCTGTCATTGGCTCCATTTTCAGAGGGGAAAACAGACTTGCAGAGAAGTCTCAGTAATATGAAGTGATGGGCATAGTGTCACATATACTTCGTTAATTCTGGAAATGCTCCACAGCCCAGAGCTGAGATTCAAAGGCTCAGTATGAATAAGTTAGGAATACTGGAGAGCAATGGGTCCAGGCATCTACTGCCCCTCCATCCATTATTATCACTTAAGAGCTCTACTCAACTAGGTTATGTTCCATTCATTAACCAATGTTTCAATTCTTTTTCCATTTTTTGGAGCAGGAAATGCAGCATAGATCTGAGATCTGGACTAAGACACATGTTTTGAGCCCAAATCATTATGTTTTGGGGTTAATCAAATAAACACATTTATATTTCTCAAGTTCTATAATTTTGATTTAAATTCCTCTTCTAATCTGACATACTTATTTTACTTCAACACTTAAACATTGTTTTCCTTAACTTGTTTTATAAAACTTTTGTGACTGTGAAAATATGAAAGAATACGGAAAAAAGATATGAAGCATATAATGGCTGGTAAATTAGCCACATGTGTGCCCTAAATTCCAGCTACTCCATGTTCCATCTGCATTACCTGGGGCTAGTTGTTTAAGCTTTCTCAGTCCTGAGTTCTTCCTTTAAAAATTAGAAAGGAATGAAACAATATGAAATGATATGCTGCCTGTCAAATGCTGAGTGCAGATTAGTCCAACAAAATGTTTGTTTTCTTCTCTAAGGCTTAAGAAAAGGATGAGGGACTTCTGCATCTGAGAAGAGAGACTAGACATAATTTTTCTATTCCTGTCACTAAGTACAACTGAATTCTGAACATTGTAATTAAAATTAGGATAAGAAGTCTCTGAACACCAAAACAGAATGGATAAAGAACTTGAGATCGAAAGGACATAGTCATAAATGCTCTGAATTTTCTGTTTTTCTCATGTATCCCAAACTCAGAGATGAAAGACTTAGAAACTGACAATGTCACTAAGTAAACAAAAAGGCTATTCTCCCTTGGCAAATGGCCAGGAAAAGAGCATCCTAGCAATCTAGAAAACTTATACAAAATAACTACTTTGCTCAAAAATACAGAAAAAAATGTGATCCCATCTCCATTTATAATGTGAAGACTGATTGGAGAATGTGGACTTTGGCTCCAAGTGGAGCATTTGAGAATTAAGAAATTCAAGTAGGGAGTTTGGATTTCATCCTATTGGCAACAATGTATTCTCCACTCACTGATTCAGTGCAGACCACCCGGGCAGTCATTATTCTTACCAGACTCAGCAGTTATGAAGAAAACAGTTTTTAGGTATCAGTGAGGGCTGAGTAGGAAGCTTGGATTTCTACATGCACCTAACAGTTGTGAGGTGGTTCTCCCTTCTTTGAGTACAGTCAAAAAATCCAGTTAACGGTTCTTAGAAATCCAGACTCTCAACATACCAAGAAATATACAAGTTTTAATTCTGGGTCACTCATCATATGAAGAGCTGAGAAAATTATAAATAGAGGGAACAAATTAATGGAGACTGGTACCTAGATTAAGAATGTTAAATCATCTGACAAAGTTTCAAAGCTGGCCTGATGAAAATGTTTCAATGATCAATTATGAGCACAAATATAGGAAAAGTTGAAAAGTCTCAGGAAAGAAGTAGTATCTGTAAATAAACAGAAGATAAAAGAAGAATCAAATGAAAATATTAAAATGGAAAAATATAATAACTGAAATAAAAATATCATGAATAGGCTTTGGGAGAGGAGAGGAGAGAGGAAAAAAAATCATAAAACAGAATAAAGAAGAACAAAACTTACCAGGCTTAAAAACACAGAGAGAAAAAGAATTGGAAAAAATTGAATAGTGCTTCAATGATACAGCATCAATAACAGAAGACTTAAATTTCTGTCATCTAAGTCCCAGAAGAAGAAAAAAAGGGTGGCACCTAAAAAATCACTTAAATAATGATGAAAACATACCATATTTGACAGAAGACAGAAACCTACAGAAAACAGAAACCTCCCAGATAAAAGAAATCCAAAGATATCTATAACAAGACAGATCTTAATTAAACTTCTGAAAGAAAAAAGCAGTCAGGCAAAATGACACCTTACTCATAAATGGAAAAAAAAAAAGAATGAAAGATTTCTCATCAGAATCCATGGAGGTCAAAGGAAGTGGAAGGATACTTTTAAAGTGCCTAAGTAAAGAACTGTCAATCAGTCAACCAGAATCCTTTAACCACCGAAAATATCCTTCAAGAATGAGGAATAAATAGAATCTCAGATGAAGGATAACTAAGAAAACTTGACACTAGCAGACCAATTCTAAAATAATGGCTATGCTATTTTATCTAGACAGCAAGAAATGATCAAAGAAAAAAACTTGGAATATATAAAAAGAAAAAAGAATACAGTAAGCAAAAGCATGAGTAAATTCAATAAGCATTTCTTCTTTTGTGAATTTTCTAAGTTGTGTTTGACAATTGCAACAAATATCATAATACTATCTAATGTGGTTCTAAATGTATGCAGACAAATATGTACACTATTTAAAACATTTATATTACAAAAGGAGGAGGATGAAGGGACATACAACTAAGCAAGCTTTCTCTACTTAAAGTGGTAAAATGACAGCACCTATAGTCTGTGATAAATTACTTGCATATAATGTATTATCTAGAAACTACTAATACAGGTACATAAAGAGATATGATCAAAAGTCCTATAGATATATTAAATAGAATTCTAAATAAACGTTCAAGTAATTCACTAAGAGAAGAAAAAGAAAAAAAAAATTGAAAAACAGGTAAAATAGAAAACAAGATTGAATGTTAAGTTCTAATGTATTGAAATAAAATATAAATGGTCTAAACTTACAAATTAAAAGGTAGGTATCATAGGGTGAATGATAAACCAACTATACACTGTTTTCCAAATACTTACTAGATATATAAACAAATAAGCAGATTGAAAGAAAGGGGGAAGAAAAATAAGTATCATAGAAATATTAATCAAAGAAAACACAAGACACTATGTTAACACTGGACTTGGTAGACTTCAGAGCAATGAAAATTACCAGAACTAGAGGACATTGTATGAGGATAAAAAAGTCAATACAGCAAGAAGATTCAGTGATCATAAAAGTGTATAATCTAGACAGCAAAGCTGTAAAATATGTTAAATAAATACTGATAGAACTGAAAAGAAAATGAGACGAATCCAAAATTATAGCTGGAGATATCAACACCATTCTCTACATAATTAATATAACTAGACAGAACATTGGAAAGGTTGCTGAATAGCTCTGCAACAACCAAAGTTCTACCTAACCATAGCCAAAAGCATATTATTTTCAAGTTTCCATTAAAAAAAAATATATATATATATATATATTTACATGCATATATATATCAGGATAGAACAAATACTGGGCACTAAACTTTCTCCACAAATTTTAAAGAACTGAAATCAAGTAGCATATCCTATCTGATCTCAATGTAATAACATCAGAAATAGAAAAATCTCCAAATGCTTGGAAACTCAACTACACACTTTAAAATAACCCACTGGGTTAAAGAGAAAATCACCAAGTCATTAATTTTGATGGATTGTAAATGAAAACACAAAATAGCAAAATTTGTAAGACATCTAAAATAATGATAAAATGGTATTTATGGGTCCAGCTGCATGATTTAAAGAGTTAAATCAGTCCTCTACGTTTAAACCTCAAGAACTTAGACAAAGGAGAGCAAAGGAAACAGGAGGGTGGTGTGGGAGGGAGAGCAAGAATTAATGAAATTGGAAAAAAAAAAATAGAGAAAAACCAATGAAGCAAAGAAGTGTTTTTGTTTTTTTTAAAACCTCAACAATATTGACAAAACCTTATCAACACTGAAGAAAAGATAAAGAACTAACATCTGGAAAGAATCAGGTATATCACTGCCTACCTCATGAGGAAAATGAGGGTAATACTTTAATGAAATGGCATTTCCTTAAAAAAATTACCATAACTCAACAAATATGAAATGTATGGTTTGGATAATTCTATAACCATTAAGGGGCTTGAATTCCAACTTTGTAAAATTTCACCCCCTCAAAATATCTCGACTCAGATATTTTTACTGAAGAATTCCGCCAAGCAATTAAATGGCATTGGAGAATATCATGCTAAGTGGAAGTAAGTCAAT
>JAJEJO010001569.1:45633-116152 GCA_020662805.1 Glaucomys volans
TATGGGGGTTGAAAGAAGAATGGAGTAACTTTAGATTACCTAGAGGGACATAAGAGGAAGGAGGCTTAGGTTTATGAAAAATGGTGGAATGAGACAGACATCATTACCCTACACATGTGTATGATTACACATCTGCACAACCATAGAAATGAAAAATATACCCCATTTGTGTATAATGAATTAAAATGCAGTCTGTAAAAAATATTTTAAAAAAGACAAGTGAGCACCAATTCTAAATAACCTCTTCTAGATCAAGAAATATAGAAGAGGGAGAATGCTTCACAATTCATTTTATAAATATGCAGATATCTTGAATTCCTTCATGAAAACAGATACAAAAATCTTCAAGGAAACTTTTGCAATATGTAAAGGTAGGTAATTATATTTCATTATGGAGTGGAATTCCCTTTCTCTTCACTCAGGAATGTTAAACTTGTTAAATATTTCAGAATACTTCATTAATACAGATGCAAAAATCATTTTAAAAGCTTTTGCAGGTAGAATTTAGCAATATATGAAAGTAATTTTACACCATTACAAGGGGAGTCCCCTCTTCTTCCCCCTCAAGTAATGTTGAACTTATTAAGTATACAAAATCATTGAAAGTATACCACTTTATTGACAGGCTAAGGAAGAAAAAACCTCTCATGATACTATCCATCAGATGAATTTCAATACCCAATCATGATAAAAACCCTCAGAAATCTAAAAATAGAGTAGGACTTTCTCAATTTAATGAACAACATCTCCAAAACACTATGGCTAATAAAACTGATAGATACAACACAATTTGTATCAATTCTCCTATGATCAATTTGTATGTAGATAAGACTATGCTAAAATTTATATAGAACAGTAATAGATCCTGAGGAGAAAAGCAACTTTGAAGGGAAGAAAGGAAACAAGGAAGGAAAGAAGGCAAAGGAAAACAAATAATGAAAGAGAGAAAAAAGAAAGAAGGAGGATTGGATCTGCTTGATTTTAAGACAATTTACAGCCATGGTAATAAAGTTTATGTGATAATGGAGGGACAGACAAATAAATGGAATCTAAAGGGAACTCAGAAAGAAACACAAACATACTCAAATGACTTTTGACAAAGGCTTAAAAGCAATGCAAAAGAGAAAAAATAACCTTTTGAACTATCAAATTTTTTGAAGAAAAATGCAGCAGAAAATCTTTGGCATGTAAGACTATGGGAAGAAAGCATAATCCACAAAGATAAATTGAACTTCATCTAAATTAGAAAGCTTTGTTACCCAAAGACTGTGAGATTGAAAAAGGAGTATTTAAAATATTTCAAACTACATATTCAAGAAAAAGCATTTATCTAGCACTATAACTCTTAAATCTTAGCTGTAATTAAACTTTTCAATTCTTTGGAAAAATACAAAAGGAGAAATTTCACAAAAAGGGACATTTAGATGGTAAACACACACATGGAAGATGATGTGCAACATCGCCAGTAAACATGGAAATTCCAGCTACAACCACAAGATATCACTTCATAGCTATTAGAATGTCTAAAATAAAAACTAGTGACAGCACCAAATGCTCTCCAGGATGTGGAGAAAGAGTATCATTCACACATTGGTGGTGGCATTGTAGAATGCTATGGACATCCAGAATATAGTTTGGCAGATCCTTTAAAAAGTAGTCATGCCATTAGCATGTATGGTTTAGCAATTGTATTTCTTGATATTTATTTCAGAGAAATAAAGTTCTGTCCATACAAAAAATTATATGTGAATTTTATGTATATATATATTATATGTGTTTTATATATATATATATAATTTTTATTTGGAAGAGCACCAACTGGAAACCCAATTCTCTGAAAGGATAAACAAACTATGGCACATCCATACCTTAGAAAAGTACTTGGTACAAAACAAAACTAATAAATGAAATGAAAATGAATGAATGAAAAAGGAGCTGACACATACTTCTCAATTAATCTCCAGAGAAGTGTGTTAGGCGATAAAAACCAATCCCAAAGTTTATATACTATATAGACATGATTACATTTCTATAAAATTCAAGTTCTGATCAAAAATTATGAGATGAAGAAAAGCTTAGTGGATGCCAGGTCAGGAGAGAGAGCTGAGGATAGAAGGAAACTGCCTACACATAAAGGGCAATAATAGGTGATAGGAATTTTCTGTGTTTTGAATATATTAATGTCATTATCTTGGTTTTGATGTTATACTACAGCTTTGCAATACATTGCCACTGGGGCTCCTTGTAAGGGGCACACAAGATCTCTCTGTATTATATTTTACAACTGCATGTGATTCTATAATTATCTCAAAATTAAAGGTCTAATTAAAATGGGGGTTGGGTAAGACATGTATTACATGCTTGTACTCCATAAGGAAAAAAGTTCTGTTTAGTATTATGTTCAGCGTCTTTATATAAAGGCCAACCTTCACCACCAGATCCCTTATCAAAGAAACACAAAGAGAGCACTCACACAGCATGAGAAATTCCACATCCTACAGCTGACTCATTCACACTTTTCAGAAGAGAGTCCCTTAGGCCTGCAGCTCAGGAAAGGCAGTGGTAGTGCAATGCTTTTATTTCCCACAGACAAGTAAGAAATTAACACCTAAGAGAAGCTTCCACTGTTTAAAAGCTACTTTCACAAGCCAGAGAGCATGTAAAAGAAGGTTGCTAGGATGGAGAGCAGACAGGAAATAATTTCACATAGGAAGCAGCAGTTAAATAAGTTATGGAGATTTAGCCCGGAGAAGAGAAATGTTAGCAGGTGCATGTATTTGAAGGGCTGTTAGGTGAGACAAAATAGGAGGCTTATTTCCTCTTGCTCATAAAGAGTGTTTCCCAAAGGGTGGTTTTAATCGATGATCTTAGGTGGCATAAGAACTAACATATTTCACATTAATTGTTATTTTGTCATTTAAATGTGTATTAGAAAAACTGGTACATCTAGTAATACAAAATTGTAATTATAGTAGGATAAATACACATATATATATACATATGTATATATATTTTCTATGAAAAATACTTATTTTTTAAAGATGACTTTTTATAAAAGAGAAAAATGTAATTCAGGTATAGATGGCTAGAGGCTACAATAATTTTGGAGATTTTATGAATATATGAATGTGATTATAGATATATAGTAGAGAAAAATGACTAATTTTTACTAGAATTCTTTGATCAGATCTAACAATATGTATGAAGGATTCTGGCAAAAGAGTTCTTATCATGGTTAGGGTTCTGGAAAAAAATTCTTTCTTGGATCCTTTCCTGACATTTCAGAATCTTAGAATCCATTATTTTTTGAGGTTTTTTCTTTTGAAGTAGCAGTGAAAATCAACTAATTGTATAATTGCCTCAGATGTACTAAAAATAATTCTAATGGCGCTATTTCAAGCCAGGAAATGTAGTCAGCAAATTCTAGTCCAAGTAGTCCCAAAATTGCTTGTCTATGAATTCCCTGTCACTTTCTAGGAGTATTTCTTACACAATGAATTTGGGGCAATGTCAGTGTTTCTTATGTAATAGGCCCGATACAACTGGAAGACAATGTTCAGTATGCCCCCAAGAGAATTTGGAGCGCAATCAATTCAGAAATGACTTTTCCAGATTACATAAAGAGAACACATCCACACTCACACAGGAGTTCAAAGTCACTGTCGCTGTCCAAAAGTCTGGGCTGTAGTTTTCTTTCTGAGTTAGAGGGTTTGATAATTATGTCAATTTACAGCAATTTGAGAGTCAATCCCTTAGACTAAAAGACTAATTTCAGTCTAAGACCATATTACACAGTGCATTTATCCTTCAGAATACTGAACGCAATGCATATTTTTGAATGAAATTTAGTTTACTAATGTAAACCTTTTAACTTGATTTTCCTAAGACATCGATGGCTTAAATTGATAAATATTGTGTTTATAGATCTCAAACATTGATTGTTAGGGGGAGTTGGAAGACAATTCAAAGAGAATTGCAGAAAATTTTAAATTTAACTCAGTCATTCCAGTATATCTTTCCACATACTTGAAAGCATTGGCAGTTTTCTCCTCCCTACTCTATATTGGACAAAATCTACCTGTGAATTTTGTATTTCATCGATTAACTATAGGTTTATAATAATACATAGAATTTAATGAGTAATCTCAATGTGCTAGGTACTGTTCTCAACTTTCTATAGATAATAATTTACTCTTCACAATATCCCTTGAGGTTAGTAATGTTTTATTGATAGAATGACTGAAATGGGTCTGGCTAGTATGTGGTATAGATGGGATTTAAACTCTGCATTTTGTATTCTTGGGGTAAAGTTTTTTAAGTTCTTTATATATTCTGGAGATTAGTACTCTGACATGTGTGTGGCAAAGATTTTCTCCCACTCTGAAGGCTCTCTCTTCACCTTGCTGATTGTTTCCTTTGCTGAGAAAAAGCTTTTTAGTTTGACTCTATACCAATTATTGATTCCTGCTTTTATTTCTTGTGCTTTGGGAGTCATGTTAAGGAAATCTGGTCCTAGGCTGATATGATGAAGATTTGGACCTATGTTTTCTTCTTTTAGGTGCAGGGTCTCTGGTCTAATTCCTAGGTCCTTGATCCATTTTGAGTTGAGTTTTGGATAGGGTGAGAGATAGGGATTTAATTTCATTTTCTTCATATGGATTTCCAGTTTTCTCAGCACCATTTGTTGAAGAGGCTATCTTTTCTCAAAAAACTTTACCCCAAGAATACAAATAACCCAATCAACAAACGGGCTAAGGAAATGAGCAAATGAGCAGACACTTCACAGAAGAGGATCTACAAGCAATCAACAGGTATATGAATAAATGTTCAACGTTTCTAGTAATAGGAGAAATGCAAATCAAAACTACCTTAAGATATCATCTCACCCCCATTAGAACGTCCATTATCAAGAATATAAGCAACAATAGGTGTTGGCGAGGACGTGGGGGAAAAGGTACACTCATACATTGCTGGTGGCGTTGCAAATTGGTGCAGCCACTCTGGAAAGCAGTATGGAGATTCCTTCGAAAACTCAGAATGGAACTACCATTTGACCCAGCTATCCCACTCCTTGGCCTATGCCCAAAGGACTTCAAATCAGCATACTACAGTGATGCACCCACATCCATGTTTATAGAAGCCCAATTCACTATAGCTAGATCGTGGGACCAACCTAGATGCCCTTTAACAGATGAATGGATAAAGAAACTGTGGTATATATACACAATGGAATATTATTCAGCTATAAAGAATAATAAAATTATGACATTTGCAGGTAAATGGATGGAATTGGAGAAGATCATGTTAAGTGAAATAATTCAATCCCCAAAACCCAAAGGCCAAATGATTTATCTTATAAGTGGTTGATGACACATAGTGGGGATGAGGGGAGGCACGGGAAGAATGGAGAAGGGAGTGATTGTATAGAGGAAAATGAGGGGTGGGGAGGGGGTGGGGAAAGAAAGATAAGAGAATGAGAGAAACATCCCTATGTATATGTATAAATATGCAAATTGTATGATTCTACTTTGTGTACAACCAGAAAAATGATAGTTGTACTCCATTTGTGTACAGTGAACCAAAATTAAAAATTAAAAAATAAACTGCATTTTGAACATTATCAAACATCATTTTAAACATATGTCATTGACTTTTAAAGTTTTCTATTTATTGTACATCCTATGAAATCATTTCCTTGTGGAGAATCAGCACACACACACACACACACATACGCAAACACACACACACCACACAATGAATCAAAGAAGTAAACATCCTTTCCTTTATAAAGTGACAGAAACCATGCCACTTTGATACAAATTTTCTCAACTATTTCATTTTTAAAATACTAGTCAGCATTAAATTGATTTTGCAACACCACTGATACTGCAATCCACCATTTAAAACTGACAGTAAGTTAACTTTTTTTTGTGAAGTTGGAAAATAGGAGTTGCAAAAGATATTACAATATGCAACCCCAAATGCAATCCCAAAATGCAAGCGGGATTATGAAGAATTTGGAAAGTGATGGGTGGTACCCAATAGGTGAGGCTACCCTGCTATGCCCAAGCAGCTAGGGGGGAGAGCAGAGTGCCTAGAGCTTCCACTCAGGCAGAGTGCTGCTGCTTTTCTGGAGGCAGGATCATGTGATGAGAAGAACAGATGTGTGGGATCCAGGAAACCAGAGTCTGAAGCATGGATCTGCGAATTACTGGCTAAGAGTTCTCAGGAAAATTAATCAATCTCTCTGAGATCAAATTTCCTGCCTATTATACAAGAATAATACAGCAGGTGTTTTCACTGTCTCAAATCTTATACTCTCTTTCTTGTGATTTCAGCCTCCCTTCCAACAGACAGTTTTACATAAACTCAAATTCATACAAATGGAGTTCCATTTCTGTGCACTGCTGTGTGGCTTTTTTTGAAGCTCCTGGAACTGCTTCATCCAATCTCATGAATTTAGAGGAATTATAGTCCAAGAAGCGCATCTTCGACCAGTGAGTAAACCTTTCAACTTCCTGTCCTTGGAGGAGAGGGATCTGGAAGTTATATCCCAGATGTCCCACACAATTGAGTCCCTGCTGCCTTCAGAATCTTCTGGGCTTTCACTGACCTTTCCTCTTTTCCTGTATCTCTCTCCCACAACTTCACTTTACCTTCTGGGGATCACCTCACAAATAAACTACCAGCACCCAATCTCTGTCTCTATTGCTATCACATAAAATAAAAGGAACAAAATTAACATAAGGATGGTTGTGAGGATTAGGTGATGTAAGAAAATTCTATCTCTAGTGGGATATCTTACACTTTAGACATGGTCAAAAATTATAAGATGTTTCAGATTGAAACTTCTATTACAGTACGAAAATGAAATTTGGGAAGGGAAAATCAATGTGTTGGAGCTAAACTAATTTGAAGTTAAGAACTAATATCATATTCCTAGTAAGTGGAGAAATTAGAATTTAAACCTAGGCCAGTCCATAGTTATCTACAGCTAAATTTTTTTTAAAGACTTTAACTCATAATTATTTTCTATTACTGTATCCAAATGGTACAGTTAAGGATGTATACATAGGACAACAGTGTGTCTATATACAATAAACTGTTACAATCCTATAAAATATGTTTACAGATATAAAAAATATGCAAAACTTACTGGTAAATCAAAAACACAGGTTGGGTTGCCATTTAACATGTAGGCCATGATCCCATTTGTAAACATACCATGTAAGTGAATAAATGCATGTATTATTTATAAAAGAGAAAATTTCGTTGCTATATATTCTATGGCAAAGAGTAGAAGGTCTTTCAAATGTTGAAATCCAGATTTGGTTTGGCATTTGCTTCCTTACTTTTTTCTGTATTTTCTAATCCTTTATTTTTGGAGTCAATATATGCTGCTAATTTAACTTAACAAGTAGTGAATTTGACTCCACTGCCAGTCCTCCTTCAATCTCATCCTACAGTCATGTGGTGGACCTTGCAAAGAAATGGAGAACCAAGTCCAAGTGCCTTCGTGTTCTGTTGCCCAAATAGTTCCCAGTCTATCTACAGAGCAGGATCAAACTCTGAACATATAAAAGTCCATGTGTCAGGTTGTACTACAAACCAGAGATAATCTTGCCTGATTCTTCCTACTTTCTGTAAAGCTGCTATCAGAGATTTAAATCTCATTCACCCATCTGCTTAATCAGAGACAGAGAGCACCAGGAGGACCAGTGCCAACCCAAGATATGGTGACATCAAGGGAAAAGTACATATAGCTCAAGGAAGAAGGGGAAGGGCTTAGGTCTTCCTAAGGGCAGCAGAAGGTTATAGTTCAACTTAATCAACAGTTTTGGGGGAAAGAGCTTGCTTCTGTTTTCACCCATATGTCTTAGTTCACCACAAATACATCAGGGGTTCTTAGGTGATACTCCTCAATAACTTGTGACAATGCAGAGGTCTGGAAACTGGAACTGGAGTTTTAATTTTGGAGAGTATTTTTAGGTTAGTGACGTGGCTTAGGAAGATAACCTACTATCAAGGCTGGCTTCTCCAAAAAGATTTACAATTTTGAGTACAATTCTCTGGCTACCACTGTCAAATGGAAAGGAACACATGGAGATGTATTTGGAAGCATGTTAAACAGAATGTCATCAATAAATTTGTCTGTGACTTTATTAATTTTTATTGGAGAACAGATACTAGATGATGCTACAAAAATCATCTGGATGCTGTAAATAAATGTATAGATAAAGATAAAACTTTCACTTAAAATTTCACTTGTCTTGGTGTCTCACTGATTCCATCCCTAATTTTCAAAAATTGGTTCATATTTATTAAAACTATTAATGCTTATTAATTGTGCAAATTCATGGTTTTCAATGTGACAGTTCCAATCTCTGATATTAATACTTGTTTTTGCTTGAATTTTATATGTACTGGCAGCTTTATATTAACTATCCTTTAATTTTTACTAATAGTAATAAAGAACTTGTCTTTATTTTATAAGGGAGGACAATTATTTCTCTCACTCTGCCCAAAAGTCAACTCAAAAGGAATCAAAGATTTAGGGATAAGACAAGAAACTTTGCAACCACTAGAAGAAAATACAGGATAAACACTCCAACATATAAGAACAGGCAACAGCTTCCTCAGTAGGACTCCTAAATCTCAGAAAATAGTGCAAGAGTTAATAAAGTGAATAGCATCAAAATCAAAAGCTTCTGCACAGCAATTAAAATAATTAAGAGCTTGAAGAAGGAACTGTAGGAGAAAATCCTGAGCTACTCTTTTGACAGAATTAATTTTCAGAATATATAAAGAACACCCCCAAAAAACTTACCATCAAAATAATAAGAACCCAATAAATAGGCAAATTAACTCGACAGACATGTCTCAAAAGAAATATAAATGGTTAAAACAATTATATGAAAAAAAGTTCAACATCTTTAGTAATTAGGGAAAAGAATAAAAACTGCACTGAAATTTCATCTCACCTTAGAACGGCAGCCATTAAGAATAAAAATAATAAATGCTGGAGAGGTTATGGAGTAAAGGAAAACTTAACACTGTTGCTGGGATTATATAATCACTATGGAAATCAGCATGGAGGTTCCTCAAAAGACTAGGTATGGAACCATCATATTTTCTCACTATACTCTCTTTGGTGTTGATGCTAAAGAATTAAAGCCAGCAAAATACAATTTTACATGCATACCCACATTTATAGCAGCACAATTCAAAACAGTCAGATTATGGCACAGCCTAGTTCTTCATAACCAGATGAATGGATAAAGAAAATGTGGCAAATATAAATAGTGGAATTTAATTGAGCTATAAAGAAGAATGAAATTATGTTATATGCAGGAAAATGGATAAACTTGAGAGCATTAGGTTAGGCAAAATAAGTCAACCTCAGAAAGTCAAAGGTTGTATATTTTCTCTCTTATGTGGAATCCAGAAAGAAAAAGGAAAAGAGGGAGTGATCTAATGAAAATAGAAGAGAGAGAAATAGAGTATAGAAAGGGGAAAGGGTAGGTAGAAGGGAGAGGAAAGTGAAGGTGCTAGAGAATGAAATTGACCAAGTTATATTATTCTATTGTATGCATGTATGATTATGTAATAAATCCAACTATTATGTATACTTATAATGCACCAAATAAATGAACAAACACATAAACAAATAAACAAATAGAAAAATAAAACACTGCGATTCTGAAATGGTCCACCTTGCCCTAAGTCTCAATCATTAGGTAAGGGAGCCGACATTACAGGCAGGTCTATGTTTTCATATCTGTGACAGTTTCTTCTGTATCATGTGATTCCAACCCAGACCACCATGTGGGAACAATCAGTAATTTCTTTCTAAGTTGTTATCATTTCATTTGGTTATTCCTTGTCAAAAACGATATGAAAGAAAAGACAGTGATCACATTGGTACTATGAAAAGAGGAAATGTTCACTCCCTGGAGGGAAGATAACGAAGTCCCCAGCCATTTTTGTTTTTATTTTGCTTTTGAAACAGTCTTCCTAAGTTACTGAGGGCCTGGCTAAATTACTGCGGCTGGCCTCGAACTTGTGATCCTCCTATCTCAGCCTTCTGAGTTGCTGGGATTGCAGGCATGTGCCACCAAGCCCAGCTGAAATTCATTTTTAAAAAAGATGGGACAGTTGTAATTTTTCTTTGGTTATTGAGTTTACTTTGTGCAGTTTTGGCTTCCACAGACAAAGAGAGAAACACTTGAATTTCTGTGAAGATTAAATGCAATTAACTATGTAAAGTGAATATTACTTGGTTTTATTTTTTATTTTTCTCTCTTTGTCCTGCTATATACTATAGGACTGTTAGTTTCTGCCCAGGTTAACCCCACAGTGGAAGGGTTATGGTTCACAATAACTTATTATATAGTTTATGAAAATCTAAACGAGAGGAACTCAAAGGCTCAAAATGTAGAGAAATGATAAGAGAAAAATGCTAAGTCTCCTAGTTCAACTAATGCACACTGGATGCATGTGTTGAAATATCACACTGTACCACCTTATATGTAAAATCATTACATGTTAATCAAAAAATTAAAAAGTCTAAATTTAAAAAGTAAGGTTGTTATTTGAAATAATGAACTTGGGAAATTGGATGATAGTTCAGTCACTCAGGTTTTTAAATCAGTATAAGAAGTAATATTCTTAATTTCAACAAACACCAAAGCATTTTCTAGGAAGGCATAATTTGAAAAACAGTCTCTGTACCACCTCTACTCTTTCTACTAGTTACATTTTTTCTAAAATGAACAATCTATGATTAAATGCTATAGCTGAATGTTCTCTCAGTGGTTGGTGGAAAATGCCTCCCCTCAATAAAAGATGCCCTGTGCGACTGGTACCCACACATGTACCTTATATGGAAAACTACATCTTTGCAGATGCAAATAATTTCTTAATGTAGAGATGAGGAAATTGTCCTGGATTATGAGAGTGGGATTTAAGTGTGATCACATTTATGCTTATAAGAGGGAGTCATAGGGAGATCATTGGAGAAGAGGGGTGGCAAAGTGACTATGGAGCAGAGATTGGAGGGACGTGGCCACAGACCAAGACATGCTGACAGCCTTCAGAAGCTGGAAGAGGCGAGGTCCGTATTCCTGATGCGCTGGTATTGATTTCAGACTTCTGGCCTCCAGAACTAACAGAAAATACCTTCTTGTTGCTTTAGGTCACTGAGTTTATGGTAAATTTTCACATAAACCACAGAAAACTAATATATTATCCTTTAAGATTTTGTGCATTACTCCAGGTATCTTTCTATTTGTTGGGTTAATCCATATTGACAAATGTTTATTGAGAACCTACCACGTACGTGGTGGTGTCAGGTTTGAATAGGACCAGGCCTCTGCCTTTTTTGTACTCACCAACTGAACAAACAGGTATTCTTACAGCATAGTGCATTATTTCAAATTCTGGCACCTGATATAAAAGCAACCACATATTTGTATAGTGGAATACTCTCTGACTTTTAAAAATAAGGTTGCTGACAGATATATTGACAAAGAGATATATTGATACATGAAGACATATTAAAAAGATAGTACTTTAAAATAATTTTTACAGTACTTAAAAGATGATCAGGGAGCACATGATCCAAGGCATTATTCATAGTTTTGCCCAGGTGGTGGGATTCTGGTGTTTTTTTAAATTTTCATTTGTTTTGTTTTCCAATGATTTTTTAATAAGACAACAATAAAAGTATTTTTATTAAAAATTATCTGGGCTCAGTGCCAGTTAGAAGCATATTCAGGATGTAAAAATAACGCAGAGAGGGGATCTAAGAGATCTAATGAGCTGACATGCCCCATATGGAAGGTCTTCAGCACAGTATCATTGCTTAGATTCCATCCATCAAATGAGATGCCATAAAATTAATGTTTTCAGAGGGATAAAAATCAGCAAATTAAAAATGCAAACCCTAATCTCCAATTACTGCAATGTGAAATAAGTCTGTCATGTATTTATGGAACCGTAAGTTTCAAAGAATAATTTGGAACTTATTCTCTTGGAGACTAAAGTAAAATCATTTGGATTAAACAGAAGCATTCCAGAGTTTGATAGTTAAAACCTTAGTCAAAGTTTCTTGGAAAAAGGAATTGTTGCCGCTGAATGCCACCCCCACCCCCCAGCCCACACACACACTGCCTTAGGAGCTACCACACAAGTGTCCTGTGACAGCAGAGTGGAGGCTTCCTGAACCTCAGCACTAAGGCAGGTGGCAGCAGGGAAACCTCCTGTTTCTTTGGACTGGCTGCTTTGATAGTCTACCTCGAGAGCATATCCACTGACTGTTAATAGCTTCAGAAAGTATTTCTCAATTTGAAACTAAAGCCAGACTGTGAATATATCATCCTTTTTAAGCTTTATAAAGCAGATGGACTTTAAGCTGATAAACCTCCAGACGGAGACTAACATTAGTATCAATACTGTGAACCAAATTGGATTTTTTACTTTTGATCATGAATCATCTCATTTTGGGGTTGTAGCTCCACCATGATAAACTGAGAACACCAACCATGAGAGGAGGTGGCTATTGCTCATCACTTGAGTTCCTATTTTTGTTGGCGGGTACCGCCTATCTTCCAGTGTTCTAAATTAGGATCCTTTTTGTTATTAAAATGACAAGTTTCATTTTGAGAGCATTATAGCTGCTGTTCTGCATACAAAATGTGGATTTGTACAACTCTTAAAAGACTTAATATCTATTCTACTTTCAAGATGTGAAAACAGACACCCCAAGGGGATTTGGAATTTGGGCTAATGTGATCTTAAACTCAGTGAAGCTAGCATCTGACACTGGCACTGTGTAACACAGGCATTTCTCTGCTGACACTTTGACTCTTCTGCTACTATTCATACCCAAATAATTAGGTCAAATAAATTACTATTTTATCTTACAGGACAAAACTGGACAAATTTGAATTGTTTAGGATGTACACCACAAGTTCTCAATAAGGAACCAGTGTCATATGTGTATTCCTCTAGTTGCTAGTCTTGTTTATCAGCCTCTTACTCATCTACAATCTCAAGCCATTTATTTGCTCCACCTTGGAACAGGACTTTGAATAATTACTAGCTATTCTTTCTGAATTCTAATCACCTTTGCTTTATCAGCAGCATCCTAACCTGAGTCCTGTGTGGTCTGACTAATTCTCCATGGTCTCTTATGATTTAGCTCTCAATAAGCATGGAGTACCCTCTGTAGAAAGGCACTCGTGCCTTAAAACAGTGAACAACATAGACAGGAACTTAAAGGAACAAACAAATATAATAAACAAAAGTCATACTAGAATGGGATAAGGTGGGTTCAAAAAGATTAGAGTAGCTTATAGCAGGAGGAAGAAATCTTCACTAGAGTCAAAAGAGATTTTCTGCCATAAGTGAAATTGTGGCTAAAATTTTAAGGATACTAGAACTGACATGAGGGAATAGCATTCCCAGCACTGTGGAAATCATGGATGAAGGTTTTAATTCATGACAGAACATAAACACATTAATAGAATTTCAAGTAGACTCATAATCCAAGTGCTTTCATAACTCTCATTTAATGTGTCTTATACCTTAAATTTATCTCTCCAAACTGTAGTCATAGAAAGGGGTGTACATAAATCTAATTATTGATATCTTCATAAGTCATTTTCTGGAATTTTGTCATTATTGAAGAGCATTGAGTTACCACTGAACATGGTCTTTAAGTTAATAAATGATAATATATGATTTGTATGGTAGAGAATAAAATATAGGAGAGAAAAATGAATGGATTCAGCAGACCCCTTAGAAATATGCCATAGTGGTCCTCATATGCAAAGATGGTGGATTGGACTGGGTTGGTGTCAAAAGAAATGGAGAGAAGAATATAAGATGAGTGAACATAATAGGACCTACAGAACTTGTAGCTACCTGCTTATGAAGGAGGGAAAGTTGGGCTATTGGATCTTGCCAAGCAGCTATTTTACCACACTTGGAAAGTATATGGAAGTATCCCTATAACTGAAGACTTCCATTGGGTAATGCTTTTGCTTCTCAAAATCATTATATATATGTGTATATGTATGTATGTGTATATATATGTGTATATATATATGTATGTATACACATATATATATAGTGAAGGAATATTTATGTAAATATTCCTTCACTATACACACTAAGTACTAGGAACTTTGTACTTAGTATAAGAGGATTGCATCTCAAGTATTGGGAAGACCCACGAAAGAGTAGGCTTTAGGGGGAGTCGATTTAGTCACTCCATTGTATCATGGGGTTTTTAGTTTCTTCCCATATTTCTGTTTTCTATAAGCACCAGCTTAATTCTAAGTCTAGTTCTTTGTGAGTTCATAAAATAGTTGCCTATAGCAGTAGGAGCAACATATTTTTTTTTATCATTTCCAGCAACAGAAAGAGCCTTACTTCTCATACAGCAGATTTTGCTTTGCATCTCGTTGGCCCAGATGGGTATAAGCCTAATCATCCCTGAGCAAATCCCTAGCACTAGGTATGGAAATACTATGGCTCTGTTAAATTACTCACTTAGGATGGAATGTCTCATGTTTATCCACTGCTTTATGGCACTATTCCTCTTTCGGGATCTGAATCTTACTCCAGCTTCATATTCAATATCAGGCTTGGAAATAGTTTGCCTTCCTAGATCCTGGGCAGAGATTTTTTTCTTTTTTTCTTTATATTGTAGGCACTTAGCATAGTGCCTGAAATATAGAAGGACTTGAGAAACATTTCCTAAATATAAGAAATATGCATTGAGTGCTCTGTATAAGATGTAATCTAAGTTCTTTTAAAGTTCCCATTTAATGTATCTTATACCTTAAACTTATCTCTCCAAATCATAATTCAATATGAATAAAGACCAGACCCTGTTTCTTTTTGGCTGGTGTTGCTAAGCATAAAAAGCTTTCAGTAAATACCTTTGGAGTCATTTAAATGAGAATTATAGAATTTGGAATCATAGAATATCAAGTTCATGAGATTATCCATATCAAGTTCAGAAATTATCCATATCATTATTCCCATTTTATGGAAAAAGAAGCCAACACATAAAAATGTATACAAACTATCCAAAAATGGCACATGCAGAGGGTACAAGAGCTAGAAACTATAACTTGACTTTCTAACTTGAAGGTAAGTATTGAAAGACATTTTGTGATGTGTTGTGATTTCCAAATTATAAATCTCATAAATTTAAACTTTGGAACTCATAGTATAGATATATTATTTTCCTACACCCTACACCAAAAAATAAAAAAGAAAAGAAAAAAAACAAAGAGAAAACTTCTCCCAAATTTCTCGTGATCTTTGTGCTATGATGAGATGATCACCAAGGGACAATTATAAGAGGACAGATAATCAAGGGATAACAAAATAAACATTAAAAAAATCAACCTGCAATACCAACCTACACCTCTTATTATGAAGAATGGATTCATTTATAGTCATCAAGTAGATGAATTCTCAAATGAAGGAGTGTGAAACATTCATCCAGAGATTCTGCTAACATTCAGAGGTATAAATATGATTGTTGAGTCCTCCATGGAAGAGTGACAGGAGAATTTTCTGTGACTTTCCCACTGCCTTTGAACAAACAATAATAGTAGCAACAAAGAAAAGCTCTCCAAAGAAGTGAGGGACTTCATATTTTTGAGTCCCACTTTATGGTCCCAATTGGGCATTAAAATTTCCACACATAAAGTTCTAAAATCTAGAACTTTCTTCATCTCTAGTTCTAAATCTGTGGCTGCCACTCCATCCTAGTTATGCCATCTGCCATGAGAACCTTCAGATGTCTTGGGAAGCATTGTTGAACAACCACACAGTGATAAGAGGCTGTAATAGGTACTTCAATGGGGAAAAAGACTCAGTGAGGTCATAGAGGACAAGTCATTTCCATCATAACACACACAGAAGGAGGGAAAGGTCAGCAGGGAGTTTTTCCTTTTGCTTGGTTTAGGAGGATAGTATTAACAGTGAAGACAGAAACTCAGGAGAAGAAAGAAAAGGTCTGAAAAAGGAGATAGAGTTAAATTTGGACAAATTGGGGAGACTAGGAAAGAGGATTTAAACCCAACTTTGATATTATTTAGTTGGGGAGCCTTCAGTTATTTACTGAACTGTTTTTTCTTCTTCTTTTTCAAATGGTACATTTATGTCTTAGATTTCCAACCTAATTAGACAGTATTATAATCATGGTGTCTTACCACACACACACCTCTCTCTCTCTCTCATTTCCTGTAAGAGGAAAGCACTCAGAAGAACATAATCCCCAGTGTCTTCTTTTAATATAGTGGCCAGTCCCATGTCTTGTAGAAATAGGGATTAATGAATGAGCTTTCACAAGTTCCATGATTCTGATATTTCTTTCTTATGGACAAAGAATCAGACTGGCCTCTATCAGAAAAAGTGAAATGATGAAGAACAGTTAACGATCAAACGTAAACTAAAAGAACTACTGAAACTTCAGTCAATGATAAAATCAAATTTCAAATGATTTGTGCAGACGAAAAAATGAATGTTAAATGCTAAATGCTTCTCTGCTTTAGAAACATTTTCCCACCTTTGAAGATGAAATGCAATAATGAAGTAAATATTGAAGTTTTGTTCGATAAGACACGGTCAGGGAAAATCTCAAAATGGGTCATACAGTTGACATTGCTTTATTCTTGGTTTTTCTGACCTTTGAGAGCATCCATTCCTAATGGAGAGAGCACATGATCTGCAGGGATAAAAACAAAAAGGACCTTGGTGGAAACAGAAAAATCGAGTGGCATTGCAGCCCAAACCTCTCATGAAGTCCACACAGATAACGCTGGACCTGACATCTGCTGCCCATCAGGGTCAAGGTGACTCTGCATGTTTTCTTGGCATTGGTTTCACAGTCAAAAAATGCCCACAAAAGTTTAACTTGGTTGTTACCCATGTTTGAGGTATGATCTCCAGGTGAAATAGGATAGCTCTGAAAGAGTGACACACTTCCTAATTGACATGAGGGAGTTTGATTGGAAAGTTACATTGTATATTTCTGAGTCTTTAGGTATGAATTTTTTCTTCTCAAAGATCTAACAGTTTGCCAATTATGCAAAAATATGTACAAATTTGGTCTTGATTATCACTACTCGCAAAAATACAATATTACTTCGAGACAGGCCACTTATCAAACCCAGTGACTTTTATGCATTCCTTCATTCTTTAATTTATTTTCTCATTTATCTATGCAGACATTCATTCATACAGTTGTATTTTAAAAATAACCCATGTTGGTTGAAATTCAGGTGTGAAAGGGTAAAATATTTAACTTCTCTGCCTTCTCTTTTATACCTGGTGAATGGGGATAGTAATAAACCTATGCTATAGGATTATTGTGAAAATAAAGGGGTTTATTACATTCAGTGCTTGAAAATCATACTAAGATAATAAAGAGCATTCAGAGGACCTCAGAGATTATTGCTGATATTACTATTTTCTTTGTTGTGTCTCATTCCCCATTTTTCTCAATGTTCCCTTATACTTAGAAGGTTGTATAAGGGACCAAATTTATTTTTCCCTATAATATGCAATCTAGAAATTATTAAATAAGCACACATGGATAATACGAAAATTAACTTATTAAACACTTCTTAATTAGTATGCCCTAGGCTGAGTCTTACATACATCATATTATTTAAACCTTGCATCCCACACATTAGGTAACTCCTCTATGTGACATGAAGAATGACCACCAAAATCATACTACTGATAACCCATTAAAATATTATGATACATGGAAAAAGTGAATTAAAATCCCAAGTAAAATTAAGTTTGCAAATCAGATGACCCTGAGATGAGATTATCCTAGGTTATCCAGGTGGATTTTATATATTGCAAGAGTCCTTCTAAGTGGAAAAGGGAGACAGAAGAGAAAGAACTAGAGGAATGACAGTATATTTAGGACTAAGCCCAATGTTGCTGTCCCTGGGGGAAGTGGCCTTGTGCAGAGGAACACAATCCACCTCTAGAATCTTGAAAAGCAAGGGATCAGATGCTCCCCTAAAACCTCCAGAGAACACTCCTGTTGACAACTTGACATTAGCCCTGTTAGGCCCATGTCACATCTGACCTATGGAAGTATAAGATAAGAAACTTGTATTGTTTTAAGCAATCATTTTGTGGTAACTGTTATAAAAGTAATAGTAAACTAATGCAGTGTTGCGATGGGTTCATTAATTGTGATAAATCAGGGGTTACTGTGGTACCAAATACAGTCCTGAACAATGTAATAATTGCTTCTCTGCATGATATTTGCTCTTTTCTTGTGAGGATGAGAAAGGTATAGATATAGTAAACACTGAACGGAGAATAAGGTAGAGAGATGAGAATTTAGAAACTGATTTTTGTAAGGTGTGACTGAAATAGTTTTGGTTCTGGAGCAGCTGTGGGACTATGGAGTAGCTATCCATTCCAACTCCACGAAGTACAGGTGAGCCTTTGGGAAACCCCTCAGTTGTTTTTCATGTGGGGAATACTTTGCATATGAGGAGAAATTTAGACTTACCTTCCAAAATTATTTGAGAAAGGCAAAGAATGGGTACATGGGCCACAGAGACTATAATTCAAATGAAGATAAAATTTAGCATGCTGGACAGCAGAGTTATTGTCAGGGAGGTACTGGGCTTAGTCATAAAGATGGTTGAGCAATGTTCCACCATTGGATCACAGAGGAATCAGGACATTGATATTCTCAGTCCTTGCATAGAAAAAAAGGAACCAAACTTAAAACAGTCACTAACTAAGAACTGCCTTTTTGCTTTACCTAAGGGATCATGTTGTTATTTTTTATTTTTCTATTATGTGAAACACTGTATGAAGCACTAGTGTAGAACACATTTCTGTTTGTATACTGACAGAAAAGATGTCCAAAAGTATAGTTGGAAAGTCGATGTGAAGTCTTAGGGGAGGCAAAAAGAGAGATCAGGCTCGTTTTTAAAATTTTTTTTTTAATTTTTCCAGACTGCATTTTGGTTCATCAGGGTCATTTTTGGAGCTGATCTTCATCTCATGTTTTTTTTTTTTTTTTTACTCTATCTCACCACAGTTCAAAAGGTAGGTATTATTTGTTTCCAATCTATTTGGAGAGGCAGGGCTGATGAGCATGGATCAATTTGGAACAATCAATTAAGAAAATGTTTATATGTGTGGGAGTTAGAAAAAAGGGGGGAAATAAAAGACTCCTAGTATGGCAGGTGGGTTCTCATGAAATTAGGAGGAAGACAAGGTAGAGGAAGATGATGAGGGAGAAAGAGGACAGGAGTAAAAGGGGAAATACTGGAAAATCAAATTTTGTTATGTGTATGTGCAAATAAGTCACAATGAATCCCATCATTATGTAAAATTATAATGCACCAATAAAAATAAATCTTAATAAAATAATGGCATAGTCATGGGCAGGATAACTGAGAAGATACAGAGCAATGTTGGCTGCAGAGGTATGTGGTATGGATTCTGCATCCTAATGAAACATATTGTGGTGGAAGAAGAGGATCTGATAAGCCTGGGCTAGGGCTTGGGGAGGAAGCCATTTGGGGCAAAGACAGAACTTGGATAAATACCATGTAAGCAAGCAAAAGATGCAGACCAGGATGACTGGAAGAAAGTGTGGCATATAGGTTTAGCCAAAGAGGGGAGAATCAGGGTTAAAAGACTTAGAGTTCCAAGAGAAAATTTTTGGCTTTTAAGTCTTTGGCTTTGGGAAACATCCATGACACAAGTATCAGAGAAAATTAGATTAAACACAAATCAGAAGAACACAATCTACAAGTTTCCTGATGAAAGTCTATTGCTGCAATCTCTTTGGAATACTGTGTTCAGCTATGATTTTTTGCTTTCTTAAGTAAATAAAGGACCTCAGATCTCTGCTGGAATTTTCTATACAAACCACTCCTCTTTGACCTAATTTAGCAATTATTTATAGGGAATGTTTCTGTGCAAGGCCTTATTTAGATACTGGAAAGACGCAGAGGAGGGAATTTTTCCTTCCTTGACGAGCTCATAATCTGGAGGACTAGAGGGCTACATATCACAAACACACAACACAGACCTGTCCAGGTAAGATTTCCACTGCGTCAAATAAAGATAAATATCACTACCCCCCCTGCCCTAGTGAAAAACGCCTCCAGATTTTTGGAGTGTCAATTTTGGGAACAGAATCCAGAGAATTGTCTGAATGACAGATCCTTACATCTTTCATCATCATATTTGTTTCTTTTTCTGAGGTTGAGCCTTTGGGGAGAATGCTCAAATGAGGTGTTCAGTTACAGAAACACAACAGTCCCTGACACATAGGAGGTGGCCTCAAAAAAATTTATATGGAGTTTATCCTTGTGATTATACAATATGCCATGTCTCCCCTGATGGGAGGTTTGAATTTTTAACATTAAGCTTCTTTGCTTTCATCATAGGAGTAAAATAATCATGGTGAAATTTCTAAGATTATGGGGCAAATAATTTTGTTTAAAAACTTTTAAAATTCTGTTAAATCATACCTAGGTACCTATTCACAGGGGGGGAAGGTGATGATTTTGCTTCTGAGCAACCTCAAACATATGAATTCTGTCTCAATTATTCATTATAACACTGTGAATTGTGGTTTATCATTTCTATTTTTAGGTGTGGAAATAAAGACCAATAAATACCAGATCCCAAATCCAAATTAAAGTCTGCTATGTGTCAAATTTCATTTTCTTTGTATAACCACTGGTGACCCCTTCCACTCTTGTGTGTGTCCATAAAGCAGTTTATGCACAGGTGTGCTCTTACATAAGTTACTTGTAGTTCAAGGTTTCAACTAATCAGGGTTGCAACTTCAAAAAGGAGTTTTTTGAAACTCTGCTCCTTGGATCTAAGTGTAGGCTTTCCTGTGAATGACAGGAGCTGCCCATGAGCATCTGAATAATTTCATGGGTTCCCCAATCTGTTTTCACCTGGTACATTGCCACCTTCAGCTGCCTTCCAAATTAATGTGATTCAGGGCAGGCCTTTGCAGCAAAACAAACTCACTCATGCTTTTCTTATTGAGGATTGCTTAGCCTGATTAATCATGACAGATGTCTTCATAGTGGATGGAGTTCTGGTACAGCAAGTGGATACAGGCACTGCTCAGCTTTTAATTCCACTTTGTGTTGTGTTGAGTCATCATTTCCACAGTGGCAAGGTCTGAAAAGGTAAAGGGACCACCCTAGACACAGTAAAATAAAATCCTGCTTAAACTACTCATATATGTCAAGGTTTAGAGGTTATGGACCTCAGCCAACTACAGCAAAAGTCTTACAAATCATGGTCTATTAGACTCACAAAACATGTGAGACATTTTCACTTATAACCTCATCATTTTAGGAAATCTGTGGTTATGAGAAAAAAAAATTATTTTTCCAAGCATAACGTTGCTTCACTGTATATACTGCTATGCCAGCAAGTTTTAAATTGTGTCCATCAGATATTTTTGTTCAGGGAGTTCACATTTTGTATTGGCATTCACAGGCTCTTGGCCTTAAGGAACTCACCATCTTATTGAGAAGATCAGAGTCACATAGATATTGAATAACTTTACAGTGGTGCCAGACAGAGAATAATCAAGGCTGACAGAAACATGCCAGAATAATGAGAATAGTCATTTCTCAACTCCTTCTTAATGGCTGTATGAAAAACAAATCTTCAGCTATGATAGAATATAGATTAAAAAAAAGACACAAACCAGGAAATGTATTGCTAAAGTGCCTAATATGTGCCAGTTATCAAAATAGACTCTACAGTTTATTTTGATTCTACCACATCAGTTCTGCAATGTCCCTATCAGTATCTCAACTTTAGGGAAGAAAAATCTGAGGATAAATAATAACAGACACCCTGTGAATGACCACACAGTTGCTAGGTTGCAGACCAGGACCCCAAATTGCTCAGCTTGGCTTTAAATGCTATGCTTTTTCCAGTGCGCATAGCTTCGCTTTGGAAAGCAAAAGCAGAAGCACAGCTTTCTGAGGACATCCATATTATGATGGGCTTTCAGTTGTTTTACAAATTGTTCAAATATGATATGTACTCATCAGTCCAAACAGCAGTGTATCTGTTTCATAGTTATGGTTTTAAAATATAAACAGATCTAATGAGTCCGTTAGTTTTTGAAAATTTTAATAATTTGCTAATGGTAACTTTTACTTCTTAACTAAGAGTGAAGAATAAATATAATGAAAAAATAAAACTCTACAAAATAATAAATGATAATTCTATCACAGAAGAGGTGGGGCAGTAATTTACCTTAGAGATTACCAGGGGAACAGGCACAAGGCCAATTAAATATCCTGGCAGATTGGATCAGCAGGAAGCAGCTGGAGAAATCACTTGCTTAGAAGAAGCAGGACTGGGTATGAGGAGGCAAATCTTCTCTGCAAGGTGATTACTTGAATTTTAGAAGGTCATCAATAGACACAATTTGGCCCATGGGACTGGAAGAGAAAACTGTTAAACATCCTGATTTAAAAAGAAAAGTCCTCAATGAACAAATAATATTTGAGCACCTAACATGTACTGGGTCTATTTTAAGTTCTGAGAAGCTCCTTGTATGGTGAGAAAGACAGGTGAGTTAACAAACAATTAAAGACAATGGCATATCTTTAATGATACCCTTGATGGAGGCAGCACAGGGAGGAAAGGAATAGTGATTCCCTTAACCTTAAGCTTGGGAAATGCATTTATCTCTGAATGGAAGGGAAGTGAGCTAATTGTCTCAGTGAAGCCTTACTAATGCCAGCTATTTTTAGGCTGATGAACAAGTATGACAGGTGAATCGGGTGTAGAGGATTTAACACCATACAAAAGAATGGTGGCAGGAAGACTAGATCCAAAGAGAGAAAGGCATCCCAGAAGGCAAGAACAAAGTGAATTCCAAGAATGAAGGCTATACATAGAGTGTGAAAATCCTATTGGGATGACAGATTTACAAAGACTCAAACAGTTCAATATCCTCTACATTCTTCTTGATGCATGTTATTATTTCATGTTATCACCATGACTACATGCAGGGACAATCACTCCAGTTTTATAGAAAAAGATGCTCAGGCACAAAAGGGATTTGTTAAATGTCCCAAGTTCATGTGGCTAAGTTAACTTCTACCCTACCTGGAAGCCTGTGTCCCTTCCTTTTCTGATAAACCGTCTTCCTAGAACCTGTAATGAAAGAAATTCCAGTGGACTTAAATCCAATAAGTGCAAGAATGAAGAGAGGAAGTAGAATAGAAAAACTGCATTTCAATGATTCTTTCTTCAGTCTTGTCTCTGAAAGCAAAAGAAACACAACATGAGATGAAGAGATATGAAATTGAGAAAAGAAGAAAACGTGCTCCAATTCAAAAAGGGAAGAACCATCAGAGAGGGAAAAGTTGAAGGTATGAGGGAGTCACAGCAAAGTCAAGTTCAGAGGCAGGGCAGTGGAAATGGGGATGGTGAAGGAGAAGGAATCAAGGATAGAAATAAGTATGTTGTTAGATGGAGATCAATCTTCTTGATAGATTAGGAGATATTTGCTGAGAATAATAGGATCTGTTGTTAAAAGAAGGGCATGAATAAAATGAAAAAAAGGCTTGAATAACCTCTTGAAAGATTTTGGAGTGTCAGGTAACCAAGGTCCTATAGAAATGTGGCCAGGCAGTTTAAATAGGATGGAAACTAAGGACATGTAATTCTATGCTTCCAAGTTCAAGTTACTCTCAGCAACTTACAGAAAACACCGATGCCTAGTTTTGACAGCCTCTGTGATCAAATGCCAATAGTTAGGACTCACTGGACTGAAATATTCAAGGGAGGATTCATGAAAGATGTGAGAATTAGGGAGGGCTATAAAAGTTGAACAGAATATGAGCTTGTGGAGAAGGGGAGGAAGTACTTTCTGGGAGGAAAAAACAACTAGAAAGCACAGAAAATCCCTGAGGAATGTAACTTAGCATGTGGTGTTGAAGGATCTGAGGAAGCAGAGAGGACCTCTTAGACAATGTTGGAAATAAGAGTTAGATAAGTCTTTTTCTGGCCTGAGAACTCCAGGCTAAATGAAATTGTTGGATTTCATACTTTGTCAACTATACTGTCTTTCCTTAGACCTAGAAATATTTGTATCCAGTGATGTTTCATAATGTTGGGGAAGGGGATTACCATTTGGTTCGATGTGTTAGAAAGAGATTTATATACACAACATTTAAGTTTCACACATTCAGCAATTTGAGTGCTGAGCTCATATGGCCCAAGGTCACTCAGGTAGTATTCTGAGGGGTCAGAGCTCACACTCCCGTACATTTGATTTCACTTCATAAAATCTCTAGGGACATAGTTTGCAGGACTTCATCAACATGAACTTCCAGAGGCGAGCCCTATGACAGGAGTTCCTCTTTGTAAGGAAGGATGATATTGGAAATCAAGGGACAAATTCTGTTACTTCTGTGGGAAGAAAATAGAATAAGCCAGTATTTGGTTGGTTTGTTTGTTTTTAACAAGACATATGAAAGCAGGCAATTTTACTAAGTCACAGCAGGAAATGGTTTGGGTGCTATATGTTACAGAGTTTCCATTGCCCTTGGAGCTATGAAAAGAGTAGTCAGGGACAACAAAACTACCTGGGGCCAAGACCTGCTGCAGTAAATCTGGGATTTTATGAGCAATAAAATCCCAAGGAATTTGACATTCTTCCTTCCTCCTGACTTCTGTCCCATGTTTTTGCAGACCTTAGCCTCTGGCAACTTTCAGCCAGGCTGCTGGAGGAAGATTAGTGACAGTGACAGCTATTCTATGTGGACAGGTCACTGTGGTCATTGCCTAGGTTCACATTTGTTGAGGGCTTGAGTTTAGGACTCCATGGAAGCCAGGAACCCCAGTGCATCAGCTCTTACATGTTTGGAAAAACATTTTTAACACTTTAATTTTCCTTCATCATATTTCTTTTAAAAACTATAAGCAGCTGGGCCTGGTGGCACACAACTGTAATCCCAGTGCTCAGGAGGCTGAGGCAAGAGGATCACTAGTTCATGGCCAGCGTCAGCAACTAAGTGAGACTGTAAGTAACTTAGTGAGACCCTGTCTCAAAATTTAAAATATAAAATAAGAAGAGTTGGGGATGTGGTTCAGTGGTTAAGTGCCTCTGAGTTCAGTACTCAGCACAAAAATAAATAGTAAATAAATAAACTAACTGCAAGTACTTTCCCACTGCCTAAAAGCCCATATTTCCCCTCCTCCAAGTATCCAACTTAAAAACACAATGAACACAAACATCTGGACAAACAAACAAGAGCAGTTTCTCAGGAAGTGACAAAGGACACATGTCTCTTTCATGCTCTGGTTCAATTTTTTTGATCCTATCCTTTGCTTTCTCTAATATTGTCCCTCTAATATATCTGAATTGCTCCAAAATCTGCAATGACAGTGAGATTTTCCTTACCTAACCTACACTGCTCTCTAATGCTTACATGAAGTCACATTGCATCAGTAAATCATTTTGACATCCTCCCTTGCCTTTATTTTATTTGATCCTAATTCCTCATCATGGGCTTCAAGGTTTTCCACATTTGGGAAAAAACTCAGATTTTCAAAATATACATCATTATAGACAGGCTCAGAAATACCTCCTAAGATCAGATGCTTGTTGTAATGTCTAGGGCTGGTTTTAAGATGAGTAGAAACATGCTTTGATGGGTCTTTTGAGTTACTCCCCCAACCTTTATCTCCTTATACTTAGACTGTGAGAAGTTACAAAGCAGAATTAGATTAATAAAGCTTTCAAGAAGAATATAAATAAATCTGCAATCATAATAGTTACCATTAAATGTACCTGACACCATAGGAGGTGTTTAAGTAAATCACGCCATTTAGCCCTCAATCTATGTCATATCCTGTGACACAGATTATTATCATGTTTTTAATTTTCTTCCCAGTTGAGGAAACAGAGACTCAGAAAGGTCACTGGACTGTTGAACTTATAAATAGCAAGGGCACAGTTCCAATCTAAACCTCGTGTTCTTTCCAGGTCTCATCTCTCTCAAGCTATGTGTCTATACCAAAGTGGAGACCTTTGCCCTGACAGCTGACAGTAGTTCTGTGGCTTCACCCAAAATGTGCAGCACACATATTTAGTTTATGTCAAAGGGGAACTGGAAGAAATAGAAAAGGTGTGTAGAGAAATGAGCTTGATCCTGCATTTCTTGTTTTACTGATTGGTGAATCTGATGAAGGTTGGTTCTGCTTTGCCTCTACCAAATTTGCACAATAAATTTGTGTTTTGCTTATCAGTATGCAGGTCGATTCTTGAGTGCCTCTCAACACAGCCATGACAGCTAACTCAGTTATGGTCAGTTCTCAAACATTTATTGGGCATTTGCTGATGAATAAGAAATGAGGACAAACAGATGGTTTCAGAATAATGTAGTCGGTTCAGTGGTCAAGGTATGCAGAGGAAAGTATGGGCACACAGAGCCGCGATGTCTAGTCCAGCCCAGGGGAGGGAAGGCCTGGAAAGACTTCCTGGAGACTTTCTGAACTAATTGAAGGGTAACTAGAAGTCAGCCAAGCAAGGAGCAGTTGATGCTGGACTGAGCAGACAAAAAGGCAGGAACAAAGGAAAGCCAAAAGGTATGAAAAAGTGAGGTGTGGGAAGGGAACTGCCAAATGTTCAGGGTGATTAGAACATAAAACACAGGTCTAATTGCAGAGCTAGGGAGGAAAGCTGAATACAGAGAGGTCAGGCAGAACTGGCCTAGAAGGCCCTTTCACACTGCCTCAAGGAAGTGATATGAACAGGTATGCATTTTATGTGGATCAATTGAACAGAGATGGAAGGTGCAATGAGAGGTGTAAGTTCAGACTACAAGCCCAATGCTCTCCGCCTGCTCAGAAAGCAAAAGGATTATTAATAATTACTGAGTGAGGACTTTGGAATGGAAATCTATAAAATGCTAAAAGTGCCACTTTACGAAATGCTTTCATTCATTTCCAATTCCTCTCTGCTATGAGTATGAAGACCTTTGGTAGAAAGGGAATAAGATAAATAACCAGGTTGCTTCTAATCCTTTCATCTCCAGTGCTGTGTCTTGGTCTCCTATGAGTATTCCCCAGTCTCTGCCCTTGATATCTGTGTGTGTATGATCATTTTTGAAGGTTAGATTTTATTATCAGTTATAGGTGCTGGTTGGTCCTTCTGTCAATTCTGGCTTGCAGCAAAGCTTTCCAATAGCAGAACCCAGTGACTTCTACTCTTAATCAGATTAAATTTAAGAACCATATCATTACCTTCCAGTTCATGCTTCTTCAAGTGTACTCTGCCAAAAAGGATGGATCCCGGGTTCCTTTGTCACCAATCTAAGATAAATGTAAACTCGAAGGGTAAATGCTGAAAGATCTGTAGAAATCTAGATGCATGGTTTTATCCATGTTTAATCTAACTAAAAAAATCTATATTTTTGTACTTGTTTTCTTCATTCTACTGTTCTAATGGTTCATTTAGTTGTATTTTGCAAAAGTATTAATCTGTGATAGATTGGGTCAGAGGGAAGATTGGGGAGGGACAGATCCCATATGACAGATTGAGAAAACTTGTTTTATTTCATGTAGCAAAATAAATGTCATAAGAAAAAAAAATAAAGCAAAATAGCCTAGTATTTTTGAATGACTACTATATGTAGTTCAGGTAAATTGAATGTGTCAATATTTACCAGACCTCTATGGCATGGACATTATTATAGCCTTTTCTCAATGGAAGAACTGGAGCTAGGAGAGCATGTAAACCATTCAGTTTGGAATCAAACTTCAAGTCTTCAAATTATTGTAATCCCCAAATCAATATTCTTTTTAGCATCTCCTGTTCCCCTGTCATGAAGCATGTCATTTAATTTTAAAGTTAGACATTTTTTTCAATACTGGGAATTAAACCAGGAGTATTATATCTCCAAGCTACATTTCCACATCCCAAGGTCTTTTAAAAAATATTATTTTGCTAAGTTTCCCAGGATGCTCTCAAACATTCAATTCTCCTGTCTTAGCCTCCCAAGTGGCTAGGATTACAGGCTCTAAACACTGAACCCAGGGCAGTTTCTCTAAAGGATGAGAAACTCATTAAAATCAGAGTCCATATCACATGCACTTGAAATGTCCATAATCTGTCTACGGCCATACCACCCTGAACGTGCCAGATCTCCTCTGAGAAGTCCATAATCTCACATGATCAGTGTGTGATATCTACATATATGGAAAGATCACAGTGAAGCCCATCAATTTGGACAATTTTTTAATGTAGTTATAATTATGAAAAGAAAAATCCCCAAGTAAGAAAAATTTCACATTCTTAGTACAGAACTAGAAGCAACCTGGATTTGCAATATTTTCTGAATGATTGGCACCATACTGGGGTTGCCCTTATCATTACATGCTTCCTTGGTGCTTAAAGAGCAGCCCCACATGCCCTGGGAACAATAAGTGAAGGCCTGCTCATGAGCAGGTGACGGCTTCTACTGAGGGAAGGGTCTTTGCATCAGACTGTTATCTAGAAACATGAAACCTTAGGGCACTTCTTGAATCTGAAGGAATAATTTTACTTTAATTTTGAGAACTCTGTATATATTTTGAGGAGAAGACATAGAAAGAAAGTGAGGCATAACGATTTTAAGTCTTTAAACTTGCAGATGTTCACATCAGCTACAATATTGCCAAGAAACGTTTTGTCACATGCCATTATTTTGGATCCTGTCCCCTCCTAAAATATGTATAATGTTAGATTATGTTAACAATTGAGTATATTTCTCTTTTAGGTTTTAAGCATGAACAATCTACCCTGCTATGGTGCAGAAGAATTCTCATATGTTGACGATATAGTATCATAGATGTTCTGCTGGTGCCTATTTCATTCAGAACTAATACACTTTGAAGAGAACCTGCATCTCTGCACTGGTCCCTCCTATAAATTATACTTGGCACTTGCCAGAGCCCCAAGCAGAGTATGCTAAGTGTAACTGAAGCTGTAGTTTGTGAGATGGATACTGCAGAGAAATTGAAATTCTGTCAAAAGTATTCTCCATCAAAGTGTGGAGTTGTATCCTGAAATTTGAGAACTATGTATCCAGATCTCTCAGCTTTCCTGCCAGTGTGCCCAAAGCCCCACATCAGGAAAAAGAGCAGTGTGCAGTGGCAAGCCAGAGTGCAAGGGGACCATGGGCACCAGGGGACTTGAGACCAGGACAGTCCAAGGAAGCAAAGCAATATGTGTACTTAGCCTTGCCATTCTCCTCCCACCCTGCCTTCCTTTCTAAGTTCTTGCTAACGACGGCTCTTTATTCTTAATAACAGTAATCTTTTTAAGGATATTTATCACTGAGTGAGTACCTACCAGCTGCTAAGCCCTGTGCATAAAATATTGTCATAGCCCATAAATCTGTGACCACACAAAATTAGTATATGATCCTAACCCTAAATGGTATTAGGAGGTGGAGTACTTGGGAGGGGATTAGACCATGAAGCTGGGAAGTTCATGAACAGCAATAGTGCTCTTATAAAAGGGACTCCAGTGAGTTTCCACCCCTAGTTCTTTATACCATGTGAAATTTTAGTGGAAAGTTTCTGTCTGTGAACCAGAAAATGGGCCCTCATAGGACAGCATCTACTGGTATTTTGGTCTGTGGCTTTCCAGATTCTAAAACTATAAAAAACAAATCTTACATTGTTTATAATCCACCTAGACTATTTATTTGTAGCAGCCCAATCAGACTAAAACAGACATAACATAAAAGTTAGCTTCTATAATCTCCTTATATATTAGTCAGAGTAACTATTGTTCTCATTGTTTAACAGGTGAGGAAATTGCAGTCTAGAGGAGGTCAAAAGGCTAGTGAGTGATAGAACCTGCATTTGAACTTGGATAGAATTTATCCTTGAAAAGATTTTTTTAATTATGATTTTATTTCCCACCAACAGGAAGTACAGCTGGTCTATACATTGAGAAGTTAAAGTTATATACCAATCCTTTGTTCAGATTAAAAATAAACACATTCTTTGTGAGAATGTTGGTTTTAAGACATACAAACTATCAGCACCTTTACTAGTCTCTTAGGGACATGCAACAGAAATGAAAAGACAGACATTTGAGGTGGCACCAGGTAGAAATCATAGGAATTATAGCAGTGATAAATCAGAAGGTCCTCAGATCTGTATTTCTCAAAGTAACATTTGCTGAACACCAATTCTGACTAATGAGACATATGACCAAATGAAATGGGGAAAACATTATACTTGTTTTGGAGATTCTTGCTTCAATTTTAGTATATTGAGAGCTTGAGAAAGTTCTGCCATTAAGAATTAAGAAACAAAAGAAACAAAAACAAAAATCCATGTTTTTGATGTAACCCAATATCTTATGCAATGCTCATAAAAATAAGCGTATAAATATTTGCCTTAGTGAGATTATTTAAAAACATTTTAAGTTTCTACTCTAGGCTTATTAGGTCATCCAAAACTTTTAGATTCCCTCTTTGGGGTCCAAATAATGGTGGTCTTTACCATTCATTCTTGACTTCCTGTCTGGAAATGTACACTGTCAACATTTTTATCTTGGTAAATCAGGTTAAAGATGGAATAAAATGCTATTTTTAAAAAGCATATTTAAAAGAAAAATAGTAAAAGCATCCTAACCTTGTCATTTTTTTATCTTGTACCTACCCTCTGAAAGTATGATAATGAAATAAGACACACAAACATTCTTACAATTTAAGAAAATCTTGGAAACTCCATAAATATCTGTGGGTTCCCTCTTCCAATCTGGCTAAAAAAAACCCTAAATAGAAACCAATGACAAATGAGAGTACTTGGACTTTATTTCTCAGTTAAGAGCTTAGGAAAAATCAGTAATAGACAGAGGGCCATGGTTCACACATGTGTTCCCAGCTATTTTGGAGTCTAAAACAGGGATTGCAGATTCGGACTCAGCCTGTTTTAATTAAAAGAAAAAAATATATATATATATATACATACATACTAGGGATATAGCTTAGAGGCAGAGCACATCTGGGTTCATGTCCCAGTATGAAAGAAAAAATAAGATAAAAAAACCAATGAAACTCTTTACTGAGTACTTATTAACTTGAGATACAACAAATCATAGCTAGCTATTAAATGACATATACATATTCATTGGGTGTGAATGTACTAAAAAATGTGAGAGAGAGAAAAGAATTCACATTTCCCTGCAGAAAAGAGGAGGTAAAGAGGTTCCCATGGTTACCTTCCTAGAGTCGAGTGAGTATTAACTCCTATTCCCTTGGGTTCTCTAAACCATGCCCTTACAACCACATGCTGCCAGTTTAATGAGAACAACAAAGATGAGCATGAAGTGACTATAGCTTCAAGGAGCAATGTTTTGGGGGAAAGATTAAAGATATACATATGACAAGAAAAGTAATTATTCAGAGAGAAGAACGCATTAGAGACATGAGATAGTACTGAATGACAGAGAGAAATGAATTCTCAGTGTAAGTCTGGGAATGGCTACAACTTAGATAAGCAAAGTCCTGTGTGTGTGTGTGTGTGTGTGTGTGTGTGTATCTGTGTGCATATCCATGTGTGCACAAGGGCATGTGCCAGAGGAACAGTTTGCTAATGAGAGAAACAGAATCAATCCTCCAGGAGTCCCCAATCTTGACTTTTATGTGTCACGAGGACAAGTGCTGGCTCTTTGCCACTATTGCAACCTGTGTGCATACACAATAGGCACTTGATAAATGCCCATGGGGTGCATGAATAGATAAGACTGAGAAGTTGGTGGAAGACGTCACATTTCTGAGTGAAGATCTTGTCTTATACATTTCACACTTGAGGTTACACTGACTATATAAAATCAATAGGAAGTTGCAGAATGATGACAATAACATGGATGTGACAGATTTTACAGACCAGAAACTGATACATGTGATACACTCACATGTATCAGGGACACAGAGGAAATCGAGACAGCATGCAGGCGAAGATATGAAGCACAGAATGCATCCGTAGCAGTAGACAAAGTAAGGTCCATTTGAACTGAAGCTTTATAACTTGCCTAAGTCCAGGCATCACAGCCAGGGAAGGCATGCTTGCTGGGGTGAATTCCAATATGATGTCATGATTGATGCAGACTATGTGAAGTGATACTGAACTGGGAAAGGAGTATGCAGTCAGGCAGATCTAGGTCCAAACCAAGTTCCATGTGTACCAGTGATAAGACCATTTGGATGAGACTGTTCACCTATGATAGTTGCACTTTCTCCTCTGTCAAATAAGGATCATAACCCTGACTTTGATATTAAAATTGTGAGCCATGGAGCCAGACTTTCTGAGCTAGTATTTCTGCTTTCCAGCTGTGACCTCAGGCAAGTGACTATGCCTCTGTGCCTTTGTTTCCTGACCTGTAAGCTTGAGTTCAATGTACACTACCACATAGGGGTATCATGAAAGTTAAAATGATAACAGAAGCAAATAACTCAGAACAGTTTCTGGTCTGTAAAATCTGTCACATCCATGTTATTGTCATCATTCTGGAACTTCCTATTGATTTTATATAGTCAGAACTTAATCCTTGTGCCATGGTAGGGACTGAGGAAGGTTGATCTTGAAAAGCTTCTCTCTCAAATTTAGTGTTAGGAATTTTTGAGATTTCATTGTCAAGGAAATATCTTACAACTGGAGATTTTAAAGACTATTCCAGTATTAGCCTAATAAAAAACAAAAGCCACACACACACACACACACACACACACACACACACAGAGCCAAGGCTCTCTCTCCTTCCCTGGTCCCACCTCAGTCTGGTTTCTTTGCTTCCTCAGCACGGAGCATGGGTTACTGAGGAAATGTTGAAGTACCCCAGTGGAGCCTTTGATACTGTAAAATGCTTTTTCATTTATCTCTAGAAGGTCCCCTTAGCATTAACAACCCGTTTGTCTTCTTTCTTGTATGAAATGTGCCTTATCCTATAACTTGACCTGATATGAACATGATTAGCTAATTGCTGTCGGCACCTGATATATGAAAGGAGAAATAGATCCCTCAGCCATCTTTCCTCTGATGCAATAGAAAATGACTAAGTTCTGTGGTTTCTCAGTAGGAAGCAGCAGTTTTCAGGTGAATATTCAGAGACTTGTAAATTCTAGGTATTAAACTGTTCTTATCTCTCTTTGAATGTCTCATGAGAGGATGGCAGGGAAGGGGGAGGAAAGGACAAAGGGACAGGATCTGAATAATTTTTTATGAAAATTCGACTCTTTGTAATAAAATTGTTCAACCCTATTAATTCCAGATTTTTGCAATGTACATACTCAGCCACCGGCAAAATTGTGAAATCTTTAATGTTTCCCTTTCCTGTCCTTGTCTTTTATATTATAAGACTCTTCCCCTTGGTGGGTTCTTTCTCACTCCCTTCAGCCCCTGAAGCTCAAACTCATCATGTCAGGAGCTGAGAAAGGGTTCCTACTCATGCACATGTAGGTAAAAACCATGAGTATTTAGAGCAAGATTGTCTCTTCTCCCCTCCCTGAGGACTTTGAGGGTAATGAGCTGCTCTGAGCCTTCCCCCTTCATCTTTTCTGGGTCTTGGTCATATTTTGGAAATCAGAAGATATATAAGGACCTTTATGCAAGAAAGATGCACAGATGCTCATACATACAAAATGTCATGGGCACAATTTCAGAGGTTTCACAGCACCTCTTAACACAAATTAGAAATCCTTCAGAGTCCTGATGTAGCACCCCTGTAGGGTTTCCTGTGAAAAGCCTGGGAGGGGAAGACCATGGAGGAGTGTGTTTTAGCATCAACCTCACTTCATTCCTCTTCCTCCCCCAAGATATAAAACTAGTAAAAGGTATTGTCTTAATATTGGTATAATAAATTATTTTCAGAAAGATAAGTGTTGATATTATTATTGCCAGGATGGTGCATTTTTTTTTATCAGAGAGTGTTAAAGAGATAAGACATTCATAATTATAACACTATTCTGTGTTGTAGCACTATTTAAAAATCTACCTAAAATTTAAAAAAGGGCTGAGATATAGTTCGGTAGGAGAATTTTAGCCTAAGATGCAGAAGGCCCTGATTTCAATCCCCTGAACTGAAAAAAAAAAAAAAAAAACTTTGAAGAAAGCCATTTTCAACTTGAGGCTGCACAGAATGATTTAATCTAGGCACCTAGAAATTGACTCAGGGCTGCTCTTCAAAAACTTGTTGTTACTGTTGTTGTTTCTGAGGAATATCTAACTTAGAAAGAATTAATCTATTAACATCAAACTGTTGTGGATCCATTTTTAAACCAGAGGAGACATGTTTATAATCTCATGCTTAATTTGAAAATTTCATGAGACTAGATATTCTACTATAGAATATGTATGCATTTTCTTTGTTATCAAAATAATATGTATTTCTTAAGATTTGAATGACATTGTTGCTCTAAAAGATAAACTTTGTTGTGTGTGCATGTGTGTGTGTTTGAACCTGTTTATGTGTTTCCTTATTACCATTACCTTCTCCAGTAACGTGGGCAGTACTAAAAGCTCCAATTGGGAAGTTGGGTTTTGAGACAAGGTCACCCTGAAGGATCTGTGTGTTCAAACATACTATGATCATTTCACAGGATCCACCACCAGATAGTTGAAGAGCTAAGAGCAACCATATGGCATAATGAAACGTGGAAACAAAAGTGAAAGCACCCAGGAGAACCAGCGACAAGGGAACAGAATAGGACATGATCTCCACAAGGATGGCCTTGAGAACCCATGAGACTCTGTCTTTCAGTCTGAAAAAAAAGGCATGGCTTTTATTTACAAGTTAAATATGTTTCTTTACCAAAAGCTAAGGTAAGTTCCTGGCTTAGACTTTGCTCAAAAAATATTTTTAATGAATACAATTTAAACCAACCAGAATGATACTGAGAACCTCTTAGAGGAGATCAGTTCCTAGCTGTGTTGTGAAATCTTTCCAATAGTAAAGACATCCAAATCAAGGTTGGATTTCAAAACAGCCCTTTAAAAATTGCATGACTGAGGCAAATTACATAGAAACCTTAACCTTAAATTTCATTACCTACAAAATAAAAATAATGATATTAAATACATGGTTTTATAACAGATTAGCAGTAATGTATACTAATGATAAGATATGACAGAGAATAGCCAGTCTATAATGGTAGCTTCTGTTACCATCGACAGAATTACTATAAAATGCAATTCTTAGCATTGGCTTGTAGTTAGACAGATTCCTAATGAAAAGTAGATGCCAATAAAAAGCAGCATATAATTAGGAGCTTAAAGATTTAATATATATTGTACAAGATTTAAGGGCTTAGAGAAAAACAATGTTAATTAAGACTAGAGGAGGGAGCACTAGAACAGGCCTATGGGGAAGAACTGTGTGGATAGAGGTGAGACAGAAGTTCATGGTTCACTCAGTTTGGGAGAAATCAACACAAAATTTCACCACATATCTTTGAATAAAGGGAGGAGACCTATTTCTGTCAATGTAAGGCCAATTAAGTGAAAGAGTGAGTGAGAGAAGATAGAGACAACAATGGCCATTTGATGATACCATTCTTTGGTGATTTCTAGCTTGATTCTTTTTAGACTTCAGGGTTCATGTTACTGGAAAAATCTCACTGAACCTCCTCTCCAATACAAGTCTTTTCACCACCTGGACTGTGGCCTCTGCAGATGGGTAAGAAGAAATCAGAGTTGCATTCTGTTTTGAACATGACATTTTAAAACAGCACTGACAAAGTGGGATATGTGGAGAGTTGAAGAGGAAGAGAAAATGGACATCAGGATTAGAGAGGTAACAGCTACATTTCCCAAACAGACTAATTTCAATTGGCATGTTAATAAATTCCCTCTGCCATAAGCCTTACACAAAAAAATAAGAAACCTGCAGTTATCTGATATTAACCAATCAGTTAATATGGTTCTTAACTGATTGGTTAAGAAGGTGGTTTCCCTTCTCCACCTTCCAAGGAAAATAATGTCAAAATGATCAATTCATCTATATTTGTTATTGTTGTTGTATTTTTTTCTGCTTTCTTTAGGCTTTCTTTGTCTATACAAACCAAACTCTTTTGCTAGACCTATGAAAAAACTTATTTGATTTCATGAAATAAAGTATTGCCCAACTCTAGAATAAAAAAATAAAGCCAATTCAACTCTTTAAAAATAAAAAGAAATGACAAGATTTCTTGAAGCATGGTGGCTATTCTTAAGTAGTTGCAGAAGAATCATGAAGAGGAGGAAGAAACCTGACTTAAGAAGAAGCTCTGGTAAACAGGAATAAGAGGAGTCATTTATTTGCACTCAGAGGCTAACATGAGTAAGCCTATCAATTGCCGTCTTTGTTGAGGATGTAAGCTGTCCTATGAGGTCGTATTTTTACACCTGAGAATTTAAATAGAATGGAGTTGTCAACTATCTAGAATACTTTTAGTGAATATGGAGACCTACATAGGTTATGCAGCTTGTGACTGGACTATAAACCTTCAAAGGTCTCTTATCCAACTCTGCAGTCTCTGACTTCTGATTTTTAAACCGGTCTTTTTTCAAAAAGTAGGCATGTAGTAGAGGCCAAAACTGATCCTCTCATTTCCATTTAAAAGACAAATTAAAGACTATATTTCTTATTTAATTAATTTTAAAAATTGAAGATTGAAGTGGAGCAGATACGCCATCAAAGCCAGAGCCCTTATCTACCTGATCTTTGAGCTGCTAAATGAGGTAGAAAATGTCATCTGAATAGATTGGTTCATAGCTTTTCCTTCAACAGGCAGTTATATCACTGCAGAAGCTCAGGTCACTTTGGCACCATTAGCTTTTTTTCTGTTTTTGTTTTTTTCTTGTTTGCACCAGGGATTGAACCCAGAGGCACTTAACTACTGAGTCACATCCCCAGTCCCTCCCCCCTTTTTTTGTATTTTATTTAGATGCAGGGTCTCACTGAGTTGCTTAGGGCCTCCCTAAATTGCTGAGGCTGCCTTTGAACTAGAGATCCTCCTGCCTCAGATGCCCAAGACTCTGGGATTACAGGAGTGTGCCACTGTGCCTGGGGGCACCTTTAGTTTTTATACCAGAATGTTTGTATCTATTTATCTATAGGATACATATATCCATAAGGGACTTATAAGAAGAAAAAATTTCCAAAGTGCTATACTATGAACAGTCTGTAACTATTGCCTGAAGCTCTTGGCACCCTGCCGAAGATGCCCTGACCAGATGATTTTTAGGAGGAGACAAAATGTTGAACCATAAGGAGCCTAGAAAAACTGAAAAACAGTTTGAAATTTGCCATTGCCATTTCCAGTGCAGGATATGTCCGCTAAGCCCCTCTTTACTCTGTGCCTGCCTCACCTCTATTATCTCTTGTCAGTCTAAAAGTCAAGGAGGAGAGTACGGGGAGACCACTACTTCCACAAATAATACAAATTATAAGAAATATCATTGTATCAGAACATCTTCACAACTTCTCAAATAACCCTTTATTTATTTTCACAATAGCAGATATTTGGGGTGTGCGTCTTCACCCTTGTTTAGGAAAAATATGTGGAATGGTGACAATGAACTCATATAGTCAATAAGTGGCAGAATCAGGACAAAACTCTGCTTTTTTATATCCTAGTACTCTTTCTATAGAAAGAGATGCTAGACTAAAGCCTCTTTCTTATTTTAATAAATACATGAATATTCATAAGTGGCCAAGATCTAAACTAGTTTCTCAAACCTTGGTTATCTTGACATTTAGTGCTAGGTAACTCTCTGTTTTAAGGGGAGTCCTGTGCTTGTGAATGGTTGCTCCCCAAGGTCCCTGGTCCCTCTACACTAAAAGCCAGTGGCAAGACAATCAAAAAGCCTCCAGATTGCCACATGTTTCCTAGGGCAAAATTATTCTCCAGTTGAACAATAGTTCTACCCCAACAGGGTTTATTTCTTTGGAAAAAGAAAAGAACTAAATTAGTTAACAGGGACCATGTATTGTGCTGTGTGTGGGCATGTGTGCACATGTTCAAGACAATAGTGTTTAAAGAAATCTCCCTAAGATTTTGGCTCCCTTCAGGAATCAAACCATCCCAGCACCTTACATAAGTAGTGCTGTTTTGGCCTTGTTTTCTAATCTGGGATAAAAATGGGATAATGTGTAAAATGAGACATCAAGTGTGGTATCTTTATTTCTCTTTACACAAAATGATATCATTTCCCAAAGAAGCCACAAAACACTTAGCTATAGGAACGCAATAAGTCAAATTGAATTTGCCAAAGGAAATTGATATTTATGCAGAAAACATAGAAATCTTTACCCCAAACAATATATCAACAAGGGTGAAAGCATCAATAGAGTTATACATTCTACCCTTGAATTGATTTTGTTTCACTTGCTCAGATGTTTCTTGGATTAACTTTACTAACGAATTTTCACAGTATTTATTCCCCTTGACTACTAAGCCACAGCCCATACTTAATTATGATATTGTTTCCTAAGTCCAGTTCTTTTGTAAGACCCTTATTGACTGTAAAAGATTTGCTGAGATGACAACTAAACTAATATATCCTGTTTGTAAAGGACAAATAAAAAATGCAGGGTGTGAAAACTTATATAGAAAAGCATATATGCATTCATGCATATATAAGAACATACTGCAACTGTCTCCATTATACAGTATTTAAGTGTCTTATCAGTTCTTTGTAAAATGAATCATTACTCAGAATGTATATTGTGACTCAATACCCAAAATTGGTACAGCAGCGGGGACAAGAATAATAGGAATATGTCATTATTGCAGATTCACACATTTAGAAAGAATTTCTACCAAAGATATCTACCAAAAGTATGTGGTACTGACTTCCTCAAGGAAAGAAAAGAGCTTTGGTACAAATATGCACACACAAAAACAGAGCCATACACACAGTCATACATGCCATATTTGACATGCTATATGTCTGTATCAAAACAATTCATCAATATCTTAAACCAAAGTAACTATTTTATCATCGTATTCTTTTCTTGCATTCCTCAACTATATGCCATTGTTGGAGAAGGTCTATGTTTACTGGCCTAAATAAATTTCAAGTTTAAGTTGCTCATTAATCTGATGTGTGCTTGTTATCCATATACTCAAACGTCGGTATCACCAGATTATGTTACCAAAATATCTAGCCAAAGTTACCTGAAGTTCACATTCTGTCCATTAGACAACAGAACTGTGTGAAATAACTATACAAACAAGACAATAAATAAGAATGCAAAGCATGCTTATCAAGTAGCACCCTGAAATAAAGTGGCCTCGGTGGAGCATGCCCGCACACCTCTCAACAGCTTATGTCCATCCCTTTGCAAAACACAGTTGATTTCAGAAAATAAAAAGAAATTAATTTCTATCTAAATGCCCATTTCAATTCATTATCTGGCGAGGTAAATGTCACAAGGTGACACCCAAATCAATATTGACTTTGGGGTATAATAAATCTTGACAGTCACTGAAACAAGTGGTTTGCATAAAGATATCCAACTGTACAATTCAAAATTGTCCATGCATTAATTCAATACTAGCCATAGAAAAAAATTGAGAATAGATAGTTAAAAATGTGGGTATGAATATATGTATAAATATATTATTTTACACTATTAAATTATTTTAATAATTTATTACATGATCTGAACTATATTAAATTATTAAATTATTCATTATACTAAATTCTAAAGTATATTAAATTATTTAGTATAGTAAATTCTATTAAAATATAGAGCAGGGGCATTTGTAGTTCTCTGAAGGGAGGGGTAAGCACATCTAGATTTAAATGCAAGGATGTTCTGATGGATGATACTTTAAACAAATACTTAAAGGTGTTATTAGCAGTGCAACCAGAATCAGAAATGAAAGCTGAATCCAGATTTGCAACATTTTTTTTTAAATTTTGTATATTGTCTCCACTTCTGCCCACACTAATTGACATCAGGGTGCAGTGACAGGTCTTTGCTGATGGTGGCCAAAGGTCCCTTACTTTCACAAAAGTTAGGAGATAGAGGCATAGGAACATGAAACAGCACCAACTGTATCTACATGCAGGGATTGGATCTCTACTGTCCCAGAACCAGGCTGCTGCCTCTGCTTGGGTTTCACTTGACACAGCTGTGCTTCAATTTATCAGGTAGTTATTTTGCCTTTCACTGTGCTATGCACAGGCAATTTAATCACAGCTAACATGAGATCCCTTCTTTTGAGGAGGTCCCAAGGGAATGTCAGGGATGGAGGTGGATAATTCAAGGGCCTTTAAGAGATAATTCTTTAACATAAAAATAGCTGTTGACTGAGAACTAGAGATCACAGTAAGGAGGCAATTTTTCGACAAGCTACTATCTTTTCAAATCAGTAAATGCCAATAAGATTGTCTTGCCCTGACACTCATATAAAATAGCAGCAAGAAAAATCAGATTTCGATTGGGTTAAAAATAGAAACATCTCTTGTAGCTATTGGAAATATGCAATGCCTTATTCTTAGTTATAGTCACCCAAATTGTGCAGTACAGGAGTAGAACTTACTGTTCTTATTTTATCAACAAAGAAGTGGCTAATTTTGGAGGTGATGGATATGCTAATTCTTCTGTTTTGGATTTTTTTTTTTTTTTTTGGTACCAGGGATTGAACTCAGGGGCATTTAACCACTGAAACACATCTTCAGTTCTTTTTTGTATTTTATTTAGAGACAGGGTCTCACTTACGGCCTTGCTAAGCTGCTAAGGCTGATTTTCAACTCTCTTCCTGCCTCAGCCTCCTGAGCCACTGGGATTACAAGTGTGCACCACCATGCCCAGCTAATTCTTCTGATTTGATCATTACATTCTACTAATACCAAACCATCATGTGGTACCCCATAAGTATGCACAATTATAAGGTATCAATAAGACTTAAAAAACAGGTGCCTGTTGGGTTAGTGTGATTTGGGGCAGAGGTATTATTTAAAGCATTTAATAACCTGAACCTCGGTTTATTGACAATGCCAGGTGTCCAAGGTGCAATGCTCCCAGCATGGCTTTGCTACTGCATACTAGCCAGGCATTGGCTCTGACTAAGGAAAGACACAGTCTCAACTCTTCCTCAAAACCTTCATATGCCTAGGTCCTTCTGTATGAAATTACACTTAGAAATTTCTGCAGTTAGAATAAGATAGCTGTTTATGTGTGGTAACTTCGTGAAAGACCAGAAGAGAAAGAATACTCTGAGAAGCAGAATTTTGGACCTTCCCATTTTCCCAGAAGCATTTCTCCTTATAATTTATTTTGCATTAAAAAAATTCTATGGACAATTTCATTTAAGAAGTCAAAAGATCCTGTTTTGAAATGAAGTTTAAATGTTTAAGGCCTTTATTTCTTCAGAATGTGAATTCCTTTTGAGAGTTAGAATGCACCAAGTTATTAATTGCCTTAGTGGAATAACTTCAGGATGCTCAATACCCTTTACTGGTACCAACCACTGATAGATAAATGAAGGCATAGCTGTAGGGCACTGGAGATTGAACACATTACTTAACTTCTTTGACCTTAATAAGAAGGTCCACAGAAACAAGACAATGGCTGAAAAATAAGACACCCGAGACACAAGGATAGATGTCACTATTAAGCGAACCAGTAGCCTATGTTGAAGGAACCAAGTCAAGAGATCTTGAGAACAAAGCAAAGAATGTACTGGTCTAACTATCCATGCAACTGACAATGAATCAAATAAGTGCAGGAGCTGGTCCTTGTCTACCATATGTATGCTCAAGGCTGGCATGCAGTCGGTCACAAAGAAATGGTTTGGGGTTCAGGCTTGTCAAACTACCTTCCCATCTAATCCACCATCTATTCACTACTGAGTGAAAAGAGGTTATGAGCTGTGTTTGAGGTGAACCATATAGTTTTAAAAGACAGAGAACATATCTGAATGCCACCCAATCCTTGTCTCATTTGAAATTTTGATCTGAGCATCATGAATAGGGTTTTCCTCATTATTGCCAAGACATTTATTATTTATTTGAGAGAACTTATGTATTTATGGCACATTGTATTATATCTTCATGTATATATCTGTATCTATCTATCCATACATATATATAATGAAATTATTGAATCAAGCTAATTCACATATTCTTACCTCACATATTTATACCACTTGTTTTCTTCCAGTCTTGATTAGTTTCTAAAAGTTTAAATAATATCATGCATATTCTCAGACCACAATGGAAAAAAACTGAAAATCAACAAAAAAAAGAACAGTAGAAAATATGCAAATACACAGAAATTGAACAGCATATTCCTAAATGACCAATGGGCAATTTTAAAAAAAATTTAAGATAAATAAAAAGAAAACCTTTTGGCCTGGAAGGATGCAGATCAAACTATCCCTAGATCCCATGGGAGAAGCATGAAAAGCAGTGAGGCTTATCATACTGGAGCCAGGGGCCTGCAGCCTCAGGACAGAGATGGGACCTTGCCTATATCCAGAGGGAAAAGTACATGGCACCATGGTTTGTGTTCTAGTAGTTACATGTCGTAGAACTGTAGCATTCTGAGGGACCTGTCCTCCTTCCTGTGAGATGCATATAAATCCAAGGCTTCTGGCAGCACCAAGAGGTCCACTTCTGGCCGGTAAGGTGAGATGGAGCCTAGAAGTGGCTATTAGAGCAACTTGTCTTCTGATTGTTGGGGAGGCCCAATTGAGTTCATATTGTGCAACAAAGCTGTCACTCAAAGCCCATCCAGTTTCCTAAAATGAAATTAAAGCCTGTGAAGACTGTGGGGTCCTCCTATAGTGAAGACTGCCAGTCTACTGCTATGATGGGGTTACTGTTACTTTCCCATTTACCTTATACCAGCCTTGTGGAGTTCTGCCCTGACCTGGGAGACAAAGTTGAAGTTATAGTAAAGTTCCTCCACTCTATGCTGCTTTCCTGCCTCCTCATGCTATTTAGGTTCCCCATCACTTCCTTACTGATTTCCAGAGTTCTCTCTCTCAGTATCCTTGAAGTGCAATCTTTGTTAACATGGTTTTTCTCTGTAGCAGAGGTGAGGCAGGATGGTAACAACATTTAAAATGTAAATTATTTTTATGTATATAATACACCATTGTGGAGGTACTAGGGAATGAAATCATATTGTTATGTGTGCATGTGAATAAGTAACAATGAATCTCACTATTATGAATAATTATAAAAAATAAACTATTGTTTTTAACTATGGTCACCACGATGTACAAGAGACCTCTGAAACTTATTTCTCCTAATTGAAACTTTTCATACTTTTTGACCAACACCTCCTCTTTCCTCCCTACACTTCCAGTTCCTGGTAATAACCATTCTACTTTCTGCCTGTATAAGTTTGACTTTTGTAGATTCTACATATAAGTGAAATGCTGTTGTATTTGTATTTTTGTGCCTGGTTTAATATCCTCTGGGTTCATCTACTCTGTCACAAATGAGAAGATTTCCTTCCTTTTCAAGGCCGGATAGCATTTCATCCACTCTTCTGATGGACACTTAGGTAATTCCCTGACCTGGCTATTGTTAACAGTGCTGAAATGAACAGGGGGGTGTGGGATTAAAAGACAAAAGAAACAAAAGTCAACATGTATCTAACAGATTCTGGGAGTGGTATGAAATAATATGACAATGAAAATATTGACAATGAAAATATTGCAAGGGTCTCTATTGAGAAGTGTCTCTAGTGAGGTCAAAGCATGTAGAGATACATTAATAGTGAGCACTGATCATTGAATCTCCAAGACCATTAGTAATAGATCCTGGCCACAAAGAGTTGATGGAAAGAGTTAATGAGTGATACAATCAACTTTTATGAATTTGCAGATGAACGGGAACTGCAGTGATTTCTAGATATGGGGAAGAGACTCTGCCAGATTGGAATAATCTGACCTGCACACTGGAGCAGAATCTGTGGACCTGGAAACACAAGGCTTTTCCCACCCACAATCAGAGAGAACAGATTCTGCAAGATGAACACATGCACATCCCCATAAGTTTAAAAATAGCTGAGCCTTAGCATTGAGTTCAATAAAACAGAAAACAGCTTTGAGCTTTGAAGTTGGGAAAATGGATTGTAATTCCAACGTGACTGTCTACTAACTATATGATCTCAGATCAATTCTCTAACCATCCAATCCAGTATATTTTCACTCTAGGAGGGGAACAAGAACAATTGTTCCCTAGAAATATAATAAGAAATAGAATGAAACTTCATCTAGTACCAACCTTGACACAGGGTGAAAGTTTGAAATCTAGTCAATAAAGAAACACATTAGTTAATGTTATCTCAAATTTCCTAAGCTCCAACATTCCAATCTGCAACCTTTTTTCTTTATTGTGTCAAAAGATTCCTGATTATTGTAAAAGGGGAAAGATTAGTCCCTTTTTAAATATCTTGGTGATTTCAGTTTGTGTTTAATCAGAAAAAAAAAAAATCTGCCCTTGTTGACCTCAATCCTGCTCCTCACAGAGCTCATTTGCTCCCAGGAAAACCTCATGGATATGACAGTATCCATGCTCAGGTGCCTGTATTGGGGGCAGTATAGACCTAGGGAGAGAGCTGGGGATTCTTAGCTATGAAACCAAAAAGTGTCATTTTTGTTCACTAAGCAGACTTGTGGTTTTCCTTCCCTCCTGTGAATTGATATGTGTTTTTTATTTCCCATTATTGATAAACCATAAACTTTAGCTTACACATTAGTAACAGTTGATAATGGGAAATTAAGTAACCTGTTGTTTTGCTATAAGGGGAGACATTGAAGTTAAGGAACCCTAGAAGACATAAATAGGGAGAATGAAGCAAAAAACTTGTGCCTCTGGGTGTATACAGCCCTCTGCTATGGGGTAAGTTAATAAACTTGGTTCATGAAGTTTAGAGATTTGGGGAAAGTATTTTTATCATAATATAAACATGGGTATAATATGGAGCTGAATTAAAATTTGCCTGAGTGTTTAAGATAAAATTTGAAAAATTGCATCCTTCAGTGGCGACTTACAACACTAATGTCCAAACTCCCTGGATTCTCATGCATGCTTTTATTCCTGCAAGAAGCACTTTAGTGGAAAAATTTGAAAATAATTAGCTTAGGTCATAAAGAATAAAAAAATGTTATTTAGTAAAAACTAATGGAAGCCAGCAGAGTGAGGCAAGATAGAAAGGAGAGAGTGATGAGAAAGAAAAGAAGCAGAAAAGAGTAGAATTTAGGGAAGAGAGAGAAGAGGAGAAGGGAAAGGAAAAAGGAACAGAAAGGAGGTATATTGGAGTGAAGAGGATAGTCACTGAAAACTGGGACCAGAAGGAAAAGACTTTGGAAAATGAAAGCGACACTTAAAATTTTGAGCAGGAATGAAGTGATGGGGTGTCATAGTGCCCAGAGTTTGCTTTGAGACAATAATTATTTTTCTGGTGCTTTCTCTGGAGTTGTGTCAACAGGGATCTGAATTCTTCTTCCCATAAATTGCTTTGCCATTGAATAAAAGGCTTTAAAAAATGTATAGAAAGTGGATGGACAATAGGCATTTTGTAAATATCATGGACTCAATGAATGAAAGAAGAGGCTAATGCAGGTGGAATGAGACTTGATTAGTCATATATTAGAGCACCTGCAACTGATTGTCAACTCAAAATCAACAAGAGCAGATGAACACCTCTGCTATTTATTCACCAAAAGCAGCTTCCACAGTACACAGAAGGGTAATACAGCTCTCTCCAATTCTGCTTAAATCTGCAAATAGTGGTCATAGGAAATATCAATACCTGTCACAGACCCCCAGGGAGGCTCACTGGTTTTTAATAAGTTCTTTTCAAAGTCTTTTTCCCATACTTCTGACATAATCTGCAAGGGACTACTCAGTTTTCTGTGCTCCTCCTACTTCTCTAGATGGACCTCTTTTGCCACTCTTTCATGGTGCTCCCTTTGTGAGTTCTCAGCAAGTAGGTTCACAGGCAAAGGCCCAGAAGTGCATGTACTATGCCAGAGTCCAGGAAACAAGTGAGAAATAGAGAATAGTCATATTTCTCTGTTAGGTGGAGGTAGATTCTGTCCAACATCCGGTTGACATGTCACAGTAAGAGCTTGTTTATATTTACCTTGGCAATCACTCAATGCCCTGATTATTCAGATGAAGAGGAACCAAGCAATCTATCTTGGCTTGACAGTGTAAGTATCATTTTCCTTGTCCTACTTTGTATTATAATTGAATGTTGAGATTCACTAATGATTGTAATAATAGGTATGATTATTAGATGTCCACACCATGTTCATTGTTATGGAGTAGCTCATATTCTACTTGTGCCAACTCTGCAAAGTCCTTGTTAGTTAGAATCCATAGGAAGTATGCAGATAGAATTAAATCAATCCAGAACTGTGTGACTTATGCCCTTCCCTTGTCCTTTATTATCTCCCTTTTTTCTGTGTGCTGTGCTCTCAGACTTGTGATATGGGGAGAATGGAGGTCAGCCTGGGCATAAAGAGGACACAGATCATACTTCCTCATACATCCTGGACTTTCCTATTTGCTTTTCCCCATCTGAGAACAGTCTGTTCCCTCCCACCAATACCCAGTATAAATTTCTATAAATTTTGCTTCTAGTGTCTGTTTTAAGTATCATTTGGCATAGATTTGCATTTCTATAAATTCTTTTCTAGTGTGCTCTGTGTTTTACAACTTACTTCTATGAATTGGAAGCCTTTTTGCCCCCATAATTAGAGTTTGAAGGAATTAGTACAGTTGACCAAAGAGTCGTTTGTGGACAGATGAGTGGGGCATTGGAATTCGGTGGGTTTTATAAGGGTCCTGGAGGTGGACGCTGGGTATTTCAGGCCTGCATGAGTAATGGAACTTGTGGACAAGTTTCACACTGGTGATTGTGCCACAGTTTAACAAGGCAGCACTGGAATTCAACAGACACTTTATTCCCCTCCTCCACATTTTTAACACAATAGTGAGCTCAGGGAGAAGTCAAGAATGATTCGCAAACTATATGATGACATGATAGAGAAAAGGGGTGGGAAAGAGAGGAAGGAAAAGAGAGAGGAAGTAAGGGAAGGAAAGAGGAGATGGATCTGAATGTATATATTCAGCGAATAGTGACCTAGACTAAACACCTACAAAACATCTGTCATTTAGGCAAATTTCTTTATATTGTTATTTGCCTTATAGTGTCTTTGGAGGGATATTTCTGCTTCCAAAGGTGGATAGTTAAAAATAACATGCATCACAAGTAGTGTTTTGGCATTTCTCTTCACTTTCTTTCTATCTTCAACATTACTGTTGTCATCCTTTAAAACTCAATCAATTCAGCTGATCCAGGGAACAGATGGCATTAATCAACCCCCAAGAATAAGCACAAAAGCAATTAGAAATGTAGAGACGTGGAATTTATGCCTGCAAATCAATTACCAATGATAGCAAATCAAAGTGGCACACCCAACTTCCCCTTTTCTCTCTTTCCACTGAGCAGCCACTGATAATAGTAATGAGTCCTGGTTTATCCCCCTGTCAGAGGGGGAATGAGAACCAGTATGTTTAGGTTTAATTACACATTCCTTAATGACTAGTTCTCGCTCTGCTGACAAAAACCAGCATAATTTACAGACTAGAAGATGCATCAGGATGATGGATACAGACAGCATGTGCTGTACAATGTCATGCAAATATGAAATACACAGTACTGAGAATATGGTTGTTTGGTATTCGCAGAGAAGAACTTCATTTCAGAGAACAGAGCACCTTTTCTAGCATCTATAGCTCTCATTTGTCAAAAACAATGGAAGCAGCTATAGAATACATTTTAACTACAAATCTGTGCCTTCTGTGAGTTTACTAGCTCATATATCCTTATGTCTTGAATTTACTTGGCCATTATTTTCTTTCCAAATGTGTGTAAACTGCAGAGTCTAAAGAATTCTTTAGATCCTTACTAATAGTCCTCTGAGTTACTGTAATCATCTCTTAATGAGATTTCTCACCACCAGTCTTGGTCTATTCCAGTCTATCCTTTATTGAGTGATCGAGGAGGAAAAAAATTAAAAAATCTGATCATGATAACTATATGTATAAAATGCTCCAATTAATCTCCATAGCTCTAAAATAAAAAACTATCAATGTAACATTTCTACTTCCATTCCTATGCCAAGTAATAGCCACCCCTTCCTTGTCCAGCTAGTGGAATCAGCTTATTAAGCCTTAGCTTAAATTTCACTTCCTTCAAAGAGCATACCTTGATGCTCTAGCCAGGTTTAAGATGCTCATTTTGTGCCTTACATTACACCTTTTCCTTACCATTATTATCACATTTTTTTACTCAAGCATGATTAAAGATTTAGTTTTTTGGCTGCCCACTGTTCAAAATTCCTTGGGATCATGGGCTGTATCTTCTTATTCATCTGTATATCTCCGGCTTCATATAAATACTTGAGTTTCAGAAAGAGAACCAGCAGTTAGGATGGATTTCTCTGATAATTCTTCAAATGAGTAATACATACAAACTATTATCACTTAAGTCTTCTCTGACCATGACTTAAAATGAATGATGTCACAGGAGTTTCATAGTTCTTTTATCAGGATAATGTTGTAGTTTTGTAATTTAAAAATATCTTTTCAGTAATTTAGTAATAAAACCCCACTGAACACAATCTAAACTCTTCCCTTTGTATTAAATACTGAGCTATGAAAAAGGACTTTTATAGCAATATGATCATGTATTTTTCAGACTATATAGGAAATGCTCATTAAAATTGTATAAAGCAAGTTAATAAAATCAGTTCCAACTTGGCACTGAGATCAGATGGATGGAGAGACTTTGTCTTTAATAAACAAATGGTCAGTGACCAGAAGATAATTTTCATAAGAAGGCATGCAAGCTTACACAAGTGCAGGGTCCCATTTCACAGATCCTATGTTCAGTAAAGTAATCCAGTCTTCCTCTGCTCTTTCATTTAACAGATAACCTATTCCTTGGAGTTCCAAAATGTTAATAACTACTACTTATTAGTTTTTTAAAAACACAACAGAAATACAATTTTTAAATAATACTCTAGAGTTAGGGATGTGGCTCAGTGATAGAGCACTTACTCAGCATGTATAAGGTCCTGGTTATAATCCCCAATACCACAAAAGAAAACAAAACAACAACAGCAAAGTAAAAACAAACAAACAAACAAACAAAGTAATACTCCAGCAACAGGGACATGAAGAACTTTGGTTCATCACTTTCTTTTTTTTTTGTTAATTTTTTTATTTACTTATCGATTCATTGAACACTTTCATTCAGAAAGTTATTGGATAAATTAAGTATGTCATCCTGAGACTTATAGTTCTAACGTTAGTATAAGGAGTACATAGATTGTTAATCCCCATCAATTAGGAATAAAAAACTTAATGGAATTATTCTATGTACATAAATGAATATACCACAGTGAATTCTACATTTATTTATATCTATAAAGCACCAATTAAAAAAAAAACTAAAAAAGAACCTTAATAGGAAACCATTTATTTTTCTCTCATTCATTCACTTGTCCAATGACTTAGGTGTTGGACATAGACATTCCAATAAGCTATGATCACCCGGAACCTTAGCATCCTAGTCAAGGAGACAAGGATTGTAAGAAGTGCTATGAAATTATAATGTATGTGAGCACCAGTTCCAGCTTAAAAAAAAAATGTGTGTGTGTGTGTGTGTGTGTGTGTGTGTGTGCGCGCGCACATGCACACAGGCTTAGTTAGCCAAAAGTGAAAGCAAATTAAAAATGGGAAAGTGTATTATAGACTAGTAGGTAGTTTATACAAATAAACTAAAGACATGTGAGACTGCCTGACTTGTTTGTGGAATGTGTTGGAGCTCTACAGAGCTCTCCAGGAGGAGTGCTTTTCATGATATTGTTAAGAATATACATGTGGGAGGGGGGGTTCACAAATCTTCATCAATGTCCTTTTCTATGTCCTTTCCTTATCAAGGTCTTTTTTCTTAAAATTTATGAAAGAAATATAAATCATCAGGTGCCCATCCAGATGCGAGACCTCTCATTGTGATGCTTACAATTTTGTATCAAGTCTAGATCCTAATTATTTTTTTACTTTTTAAAGGTATGACTCAGGAGTTGACTCTGGCAAAAACTGCTGATCCATGCCCTTTGCCATGGATAAAGTTATGCCAATCTCAGAGAACCATGCCCAATTTCTACAAAGGTAATATGTAGCACTTAACCAAATGCATTGGAATGAGAGTCATGTTTTTCAAAGTTTAGCATTTAAAGATATATAGATATAGATATAGATATATATAAAGATAAAGATATATATATATATATATATATATATATATATAAACTTCCAGATTCTGAATTTTTCATTGTTTAGCTTTGTGATCTTAGAGAAATCATTATTTTTTTTTAACCTAAAGCTTACTCATCTGTAAACTGGATCTATAAATGTCTACCTAGCTGAACAGTGTTACAAAACTACGTGTATGAAATGAGTCATATAAAGTGCATATTATTGATAGGAATTAAAACCTATTATTCTATCATTCTAATTTTATTTGTTTGCAGTTTTGGAACACATTCCACATGTATGCCTTGGAATGACCAGTAGGGAAAATCAGCAGTTTAAGATTAAAAAAAAAAATTACAAGTAGAGAGTACCTTGATAATTTGATGCAATTCCTTCATTTAGTACACAAAGATCATCAGGATTAGTAAGAAACCTTTACAAGGTCATTGGTCAGAAAGTGGCACAGTTTTGATGAATGAAGCTATCTTCCCTTGGAATTAAAAATGTCATTATAGGCTTTAATGAGTACACTGCAACCTCTTGATGAAACCTTATTAGGTAAATCACTATTGTCTTCTGGCCTTTCTGGTAGGTAACTAGATCCATTTCAGCCTTCCTTTCTGATGAGGATAATTTACATTGAATATACAGGTCATATTTTGCAGAGTTCTGGCTTATAAGCTAAAAGACTTTGGATCTCCAACTCAAAGGTTTAGGAACATTTTCAATGCTATCCCGTTGTTTACAACAAATGAACACTGAAAAGTGAGGCAATTCAGCCAAGTGACTGGGACCCAATAAAGGTTTCAAATACAGTTGGGCAAAGGAACAGAATAAAAGAAAAATGCAATTTAGAGGATATTTATTCACTAGAACAAGAATAAGTGGGGAAGGTTGGGGTCATTCATATAGAAACTACTTTCTTCATAAGCCTGGAGCCTTGTTGGAAAATTACTAGTCTACCATTTAACTCACATGTTACAGTTGTAAAATATACCAATCTTGTTTGAAGGTAGGAAGCCATGTGAAGGGAGTGCAAAGAGAGTTTATAAGGATGGGACATCAAGGAAAGTCAACTCAACAGTGGGAAATATTTTTTAGGACTGTTCCAAATGAGCACTAAAGTGCTTCCTTCACTTTTGCTAACTGTAGATGCCACTGCAAGTAATCCAGGAAGATTTTCCTGCTGAAAAAGATCAGCATGATCGTTGTTTATTTATACTATTACATATTGATTGGGTTTGTGTGTAGGCTTCAGATAACTCAAAGTATAGTGGGTTTCTTTTTTTTTGAAGATTCTCATAAATATGATTCATTCTCATTTATTTTGAGTGAATTTCTGCACAATATTAAAAACCTAATATGAAGTTTTTTCATGACTCTGTCTAGTCAATGTATTTGTGAACATAATATGCAACAACAAACTTAGATAAGGCGCAGAAAAATAATTTTAATTATTTTTGGTCAAAATGAATATTCACCCTATGGGTATCTCCATGCAGTCCTACTGTCTTCTAAATGCAAATTCTCTCATCGGAACAGACTTTCAATATATCTAATATTTGAAGAATGTTTAGCAAGACATCAAGCTGCTATTCTTTTGAAGAGTACACATATATCACAGCTTCTTCTTTTCATCCAACTTGTGAGCACTGGAAGGTTGAATGACCTGATGTGTACTTGACACCTTAGCTATAGTATAACTAGGACTTCTCAGCTCTTTTAATTCTTGGTTTCACTTTACCAAGTATCAAGTTACAGGGCTTCTTTCTGTGTCAAAGGAGTTGATATTATATGTAAAATGGTTTTTCACTTAATATTGGCCTGTTATATCTACATTTGAAATTAACTAATTCCCTTAGGGAAAACCCACAGGAAATGTTCTACCTATTTAATATCCTAAAAATCTGGAATGGGGGAATTTCCGGAGTTTTTGTTACTGGTAGGTAATTATATTCTCAGCAGATATTAGCAATATCTATATTATAGTCAGTTCTTCTGAACTGACTGCATTTTAATTTTGCTTAATTGGAAATTTATAAAATCTATAATTGGATCAGCATTTATTTTTCTGTTGGAGATAAATTCCCAAGTTTGGCCAGATTATGAGAACTAAACACACACCCACACATACACACACACACACACACACACACACACACCCCTCAACAATAACAACAAATTATTACAAAAAGAATAAAAACAATTTAAAGTTACTATCACTTGAATGAAGTCTACTAGTATAACAATGTATTATGGAAAAACTTGGATAAATAATCCATTTTCAAGACTACTTTCACAAATGATATGAGATATATTTTTATTCTTTAAAAAATAATTTCCCTGAATAAACTTTTAACATGACTATTTGAAAAGAAACTGCTATTCTTCAAGATATGCACACAAATGGTATTTGATGACATATAGATGGTAAATCCAGGCCCTATGTTTATGAATAGAATGTGAACAATAGCAGTCTAGAGGAAATGTGATGTGTTAAGGCTTTTTCTTATGGGTTTTGGTTCATATGTTCTGAAAACCACCAATATATATTGAATTCAGAACTAATTTTCTGCTGCTATTATATTGTTCACCAAATTAATATTTTTGTACAGCATAATGAACATTTATCATTATTCCTTAAGAACATTGATCCCAAAATATTTAGCAAGCAGAGTGCATTCAATTGGAATGTTGTTTGGAAATAAGGAAATTAAACTGTCACTGATGAAATACTAATGCTCATTATCACATTATCACAAAATTTCATTTTAAATGTTCAGAATTAGCTCTATAATTGCATCAGCAATGATAAGTATGAGTCTTAAAGCCATGCCATTTAGGTTTCATGAGCATTATTAAAACATATTAACCATAATTCAATTAATTTACAGAAAAATGCCATTCTACAATTTATCTCTTCACCAAGCTCTTCAGAAAAAGGTGCTATTTGAGGAAGCCCAAACCATACTCTAATGGAGTATGTTCTACCTATTTCATCCTTATCCTTCACCCACCTTTGTGGATCTTCAAAGTATCCACTATTCTGATAGATAAATGTGCTAAAGAGAAAACAGTGATAGTTTACAGCCACACCTTTGCATCATTAGGACAATGCTGACCTCTAGTGTTCTAGAAGGTAGAGAAACTAGCTCAGAAACGTACCTAACTTCCTCTTACTAACCACTTAGATCTTTTTCTAAAGCACCATGTGAATGATTTCACAGAAGAAGGGGGAAGAGAAGGAACAAGGTAGAAGAGAAGGTAGTAGGTGGGGTGGGGGGAGAGGGTGGGAGAAGAGGAAAAAAGAAAAGAAATATTGAATTCCAACCTGCTCCTACAAATTACCTGAGTAATTTCCAAATAAATTTCCTCCTTTCGTGAGGTTAGCTTCTTTATACCTCCTTCAAAATACAAACTTCAGTAAAATCTTTATAAGACTTTACCAATAAGTATAGGTTGTGGGCCTCCAAAACTTCTAATCATAAACAGAAACACTGGCTGTTCTCTGGACAATTTTCAGTATATTACATCTGTTTCCCACTGGACCTGGAAAGAGATATTTAACTCCTCTTGGACCTACAGAAGTGGGGAGTGAGGCAGAAGGTTTTTTAAGTAGAAGTATTATTTCCACCTTTCTCTAAAAGGGATAGTAAAGATTACAGAAATCTCATGATGATGATTAGATGATAATCCTGTTTTGATATGGATAATATGTTTGAGGTTCACAGCAGGAAAAGGGGAGCAAACCCAGAAACTTAAGAGACCATGAAAAACCACCCTTGGAAACAAAACAGATGCCTTATTGCATTCTTTCTCATTTAGGAGTTCCCAGAGCTGGAAAAACTTCCTTTCCTCTGCCTGGAGAGGCAGCTGAGCAATTGAGCTTGAACCTCTGATAGCTCTAGCGATTTATTCAAGTTTGACGAACTGGGTTCTTTAAATACATAGTGCAGGTGGTGGATCCCCGGGTGGCCAGCTTTCCTGCCTATTAAATTAAATGTCGGCCCTGCACTTACCGAGGTTAGAGTGTGAACGACAGAGTGCACACTTAGTGCATACTCATTATCTGTTCCGTGGCACAAAGATTTTGGGGGTGGGGTGTGCATCAAAGCTCTTCCTCCTGTAATAAGGGCAGCCATTGATCTTGTGGTTGACTATATTGGGCCATAACTCTTAGGTCAAAACTCTCAATCCTGTTAAACCAGTGTCCATTGGTTGCAATACACCCCAACTGAACCCTTCTGCCTAAGGCATTGCAGAACGCTAGTTATTGCGGGGAGCTGGGCATACTGAAAATCCAAGGCAGCTGCATTCGGAGATGAGTCGCTGTCACTGTGCTGTGTGTCTGGGAGCTCTATCCCTGGAAGCTGAGCTCCCAGTGCATACTATTCGAACAGGGGCCGTTTTGAGCAAAAGCCCTGGCTGATATTAAGCAGGCATAGAACACAGATCTAGGTAGGAGACTAAGGGAACTTTGCGATTACGGGAGAAGGGAAGGGAATCTAGCAGGGCTTGCGCATGAGAGCTCTGCTAACTTTTGGGATGGTTGGAGTGATGATGGTACCACACTGATCAGCATTTCCTCCCTCCTGGGCCCAGAGCAGACAGTTGTTTTTTTTATTGCATTTCCGAATGTTATCCTTTCCCACCTCACCTACCCGACCCCAGCTCCTGGTACTCACAATTTGTCGCTGTTAATCCTAAATGCCACAAACCAGAGAACAGCAAAGTCAAAACGCTGGTCAGCCCTGGTACAGAATCCATTTCCCCCGAGTGAGCGGTCCCTTCCAATCGAATTCCAAATTTGCAGGCACCAGCCGGGGCTTGTCTCTCTCCTCCGCACCTCCTGACCCCCTCCCACCCCCCCTTGGAGAGGTACTCTCTCTTCACTCCATCCCGCGCCCAGACGCTCTACCGAAATCCGTGGCGAGGGCTTCTTCAGAGCTGCGGCTGAGGCTACAGTCCCCGAAACAGCTGCTTGCTGTACTCTCCTTCCTCGCCCGCCTCTTCCTCCTCTTCCCCCCTCCTTAAAGGTGCAAATCCAAACCCGAACGCAAAGACAGACGCCTAGCTCGGTGGACAGCCAAATCCACCTCGTCAAGCTCGAGAGCAGGAATCAGCACCGGGGTGGCGGACAGCTCCTTATAGGAGAGCGGGCCGCGCGGCACCGCCCCCAGCCAGGTCCGCCCCTCGCTCGCCTATAAGAGCGACCTGGGCGGGTCTTAGCCCCGCTCCGGCGAGTTTCCTTCAGCAGGCGCGCCGCTGCGGTGCGCTTTGACTACCTGGGAGGGCAAAGGAAAGGAGTCTTAATATCTCTCTTCTCTTTCTTTTCCTCCCACCCAGTTTCCTCCCTCCATCCCTACCATCCCCCTTCCTTTTGCCTTTCTCTATCCCCCATCTAGGGAATGAGTAGAGATTGAAATTTAAACAAGGTTTTCGAAGAACGCTGCTAAGGGATTCTAAAAGGAGTTGAAGAACAGACGCATTAGGAAGAGAGAATTTCCCATGGAAAGCTTTGTAATGACCTAATGAGAAGCCTTTTTTCCTCCCTTTGGAAAGGAGGAGCAAGTAGAGCTTGAACTGAGATTCAATTTCCCTTGCGTTCATTCTCTGGTAGGGAAGGCTGATGGATATTGATATTATTGGAATTTCTGATTTAGAGGTTTAGCATTATGTCCACTCTCCTGTTTTACCGATCCCGCACCCTATTCCCATCGCTCATCTTTTCACCGGCCTTCCACGTCCGCGTCTCCCTCATCGATGTTGACACATTGCTTCGGGCAAGTACTGCAGGGTGCGCGGTGCTTTGGGTTCCGGAGCCTAGGTGGTTCGCTGGCGTCTGGGAGAGATGGGAGAGTATCTGCTAATGGGTGTGGTAAGGATGAGAGTCAGGGTGGAAGCCCAGGTTGTCTTAGGAGATCTGAGGGCTCCGCTGGAGGAATTTACATTTAAAAGAGGGAACGAGTGTTTTGGTTTTTTTTCTTCCTAGAGGCTCCCTATAAGAAATCCTGGTTCTGTCTTTGACTTCTAGTATGTATCTGGGGACTCTGTTGCTTTGCCATAAATCAACTTATTTTGCTTTTATTGGAAGCTGTCAGAAAGCTGTCAAACCCTAACAAAATGAGGGACCGTAATGATTTCTCCTATGTGAAGCTTACAATCAAGTTAGAGTTGATAGACTCTACCCAATTCAGAGGAAGTTGATGTCTCCCTCCCCTCTTACCCCCAGCGTTAACCATTGTGCAGACTTATTTTACACTATGGATTTCTGACAACCTTTAGTCTTCAGCAGCAGGCTGCGCAACTGCAGCAAATTGAGCTGTGTTTAGGCAGTTTTTGCATAAATCCTGAGGTTAACCTTGTGGTTTTGGTTAGAACTGGTCTCACATCATTGGGATACTAAAAGATGGTTTGATGACAACTGGCTCAGTGACCCCATTATTTTATTACCGAAGAATCCTGAAGGCCCTTTCAGTCCTAAGTAAATGACCCTCTTCTCTGTACTTATGTAAGTCAGTAGATTCTCCCCTAGCAGAAGCTGTAGTTGTGGGCAAAAGGCCACACCCAGGAGATGATGAATTCCAGAACACCAAAGCTAAGGTGACCCAAGGAGCTGTACTGTTGGCCAGGGAATTGCAGATAGTGGAAGTGGGAGTCAAAGGGGTGTTGCTTGGACTTGGCTTTCCTTTCTATCTCGGGTCCCCAGGAGTTGCCACCCTATCCCTGACTATAGAGAATACTATCTTGCTATTATACTAGAAAAATCTAGAGAAAATATAATAAACCTTTATTCAGCTTTGTATGTTCCAAATATATGCAAAAGAAATTGTATAAGAAATAAAATACAAGAGGTATAATTTAAGGTCTTTCTGAATTCTTGCTTCATAATATTAATCTTCCATCATATATTCTAGTAAACCATTTACTGGTATATATCATTCCCATACATAATGTTTCTATACTTTTATCACATACATCTCTAAGCACTAATTAGCATTGCTTTTTCTTTAATCAATGCATAAACACTTTCATAGTCTTATTTTGTACTTTGCAATTTATTTAATGTTATATTGTTAAAATCCATACATTTAAATATATGAAGTCCTCTTTCATCTTTACTACTGCATTAATATTCCAAGATCTTTTCATTACTTCTTCTGTTTATGATTGATAGATTATTATCAGTGTTTTCCTCAATAAAAACTATCATTTTATACCTGTCTCTAAGTTTGTCTCACACATAGAAGTAGAATTTCTGATCATAAGAAATCTTTTTCTTCAGTTTTACTAGGCATTCCCAGTCACTATAAAATAGTAATACCAACTCATACCTCTCCTTCCTTTGCCAGCAGTGTGTACGATTTCCTATAGGTTCACATCCTAACCCATCACTTCAAACTTTATCATTTTATAAATAGCTAAGTAATAGTCCCAAAAAACAGATATTCAGTCACCAAGTTTATGTCCCTTCTCATAATCAAAGCTTTTACATATCCCCAACAAATTTGATTAAATAAAATATTTCAATATTTATAAAAGATTATGTCATTATTTTTTGGCAAAATTATTTAAAATGAATCCTCTGTGCCAGTAAAATGTATTTGGAATATGTATTAAATGGAAATCAGGAAAATTTGTTACTTCGAAGCCCCCAACTGTGAATGATCTTCTAATTATTAGTAAATATTGGAATTTTGCATTTAGATGTCCATATGTGGGCCCAGTATATAGTGTATAAATTGCAGCTAATTTAAAATCCTATTTACAGTTGTAGTTTGTTTCTCTTTCTCCAACACACCTGTTCTCAGAGCAACTTGGAGCCTTAAACAGCAGACATTTGTCTAAGATTTGTTAACATTTCAGTAAGAATACTGCAGCTCTCAATGTAGTGAGGGGTAAACAGCTGTTCCACTCAGACAATAGTGTAAACAATGCCATCTTCTGGGGGCATTTTGGCAGCAAAGTTTTGTTTTTTTATCATCAGTAGAATATTAATCTCTATTAAAACTGTCTTCAGCCAGATTGATATTTACCTATTGAAATTCCTTTTTCAGGCTTTTAGACTGATACATTCAACTTTCACATGGTGGAATAAGACCTGAATAATCTCCCTTTTCTCCTCATGTTACTGCATTAAGAATTACTCATATTTACAGAGTATATTGTTTTTGAAGGGATGAAAATTTCTGCATAGAATAGGTTGAATACTAATAGGAAATGGAAAATGGATAATTAAAATTCCAAAATGTCTATGTTTTAAAATAATAAATTGAGACATCTTCCCAAGCCAAATTTTTATCTGAAATCTCAAAAGAATGAAAGAAAATGGGTAGGAATGTATTTCGGTGTCTCTTTTATTTTCCCTTGAGCACTTTCACTGTTTTACTTTTAAAGGAGCAGAAGGAAAAGAATCATTCATCAAATGGAATCTCAGCCTTCGAATATGCAACAAGTGGCTCATCTCATTGATTTTGCAATCCACTTGTGAGGCATATAGAAGTATGTTTGGTCATCTCCATTTTATTGATGGAATCCTAAGAGGAGACAGATATTGACACATTAAATACCATGCAGAATTAATGGCTTCAAACCACAGGGTGCTGAAAATGAAAATCTCCAATCCTCTCTCTTTTATCCTTGGAAAACTTATAGGTGAGAGTCACTACACCATATGAATACTGGAATGTATGGGGAAAAGGTCCACTTAGGATCACAGGGACTCTGTTCTGAGTATCAGTACATTTTGTCTAATATTTTAATGATTCAAAGATAACTTCGGTTTCTACCCATATTTTCAATACAGAATTTTCTCGAAATATTGATGTGGCAAAAGTTAATTAATTTTTCCTTTTATCTTATTATCTTTCTTTCTTTTTTACTTTTTTTCCTTCTTTTAGTATGTGGTCAGTAATATGCTACAGGAAATATGAAATATGCTACATAGAAAAAATACTTCTGTCACAGATCTAAATATAATTTGGGGAAATGAAATGTAAATACATTAAAAAATTAATATCACAATACAAATAAGCAAGTAATTAAGTGCCAGTTTTCCTAAATTATAAGTACTATAGGAGTTTTTAAGCTGACAAAGATTGCTTCCCATGGGAATGAAAAGTTGCAGATAGCATAATGAATCAGTTCTGTGTCTCTTTGGGGGTAAAAGGAATTGAAACATCCTGGGTCATGCATTTGTTATTCAGGCCAGGTCAAGTCAGGTGTATTTTGCCTTAACAAGAAAGTCAAGTCTCAAGATAATGAAGGCAGAATTCCATTTTGCAGAAGAATGGACATTCATACTAATGCCCATGGACTTTAAACATATGTTGAGAAAAATTTGCTATAGTCTCTCTCCACTACTTCTCTTTCTTAGATCTGACTCAAGCAACTCAAGCTCATCATCCCAATACTCATTCTTAACATCAAAAATAGACATCTTCTATCTTCCAACTCCTGCCAATAAAACATCCATTTGAATACCTTTGCCTGGCACACACGGTGCTCAGCTGATATGCCATGCTGTTTACACATAATGTTCTTTCCTTTTTCCCAGGGACTTCTTCCCACTGGTGAATTTTCAACTCTAATATCAGTTGAAATATCTCTGGTAAGGATTCTCTTGATTACTGTGTGATGCTAACAAACAGTAATGTTTCCCTAACCCTGATAGTTTCTCAAAAGTAGTTTCTTGATCAGTTTCTAATTTTGAGTTTTGGCATAGGTTTTCAAGAAATGTTGATGTCTGAATAATGTTACATATTAATGCCCTTGTCGGCTTTCAGAAGTTATATTCATTCCCTACCAGTTCTTGTGCATGGGCTCCTTTGTGGAAATTTATCTTCATTTACCTTGGAAATCAAAATGTCAGCTACGTGAAAAATCAGTGGAAATGGTGTTTTGGATAATATTCTTGGTAGTTTTCTTTCCTACTATGTATATCTCAAATATGTGGATTTATTTTTTAGGGGGAGTTCACTTTCTAAAGCGTCTATATAATTGTGTTTATACAAACCCAATTCCACGTCTAGAAACAGATGCCAAAAATGATTTCTTTTCTTTACTTGTTTCTTTCTGTTTGTTTCTGAAGGACTTCCTCTGTATAATCACCAAGGAGTAATTTTATGTTTTCAGAGTATAAAGTAATGAAATAACAATTTTTTTGTATAATTTATACAATTATAAATTCTGAGTGTGAGCCTTGATTTTGAAACCTACTGGTATAAGCTCTGGAGTACACAACTTGGTCTCCACACCCATCAACTGTGAATGATGAAAATTCTTGGCTTTGATGATTGTGTATACTTAATATAATGACACATGTAACAATAATTTTGTCACACAAATCTACCTTCTACATTCCTTATGCTAGCCCAAAGAAGACAATTTATTTAGTTAATGATCACTGGAATTCTAATACATTTTATTTTCCAGTTAATTTCTGAAGTAAAAATAAATCCAAACATTTATAAAGCTTATCAAGTCTAGGGGAAATATGCATAATTCATTACTTAATGTATCTTAGTAATTCAGTTAACCAGTATTAACCTATTGATTAGCAGTAGTGTGTCTAGATCTGTATCATTTGCTTTTGGTTGAATAGATGCCATAAATGAACTTGTCCTGTGTTTAAGGTTTTATACTCACAATTACTAGGTGGGAAGATGGCATATCTAGATTTATAAGTGTAGGTAATGAGTGCCTGAAGGAGAGGAACAGTATCATCCTGTACATTTTAAGTATGTTAAAGTAGCACAGGTTGTTTTCTTGATCAACAGCTGATTCAAATGTCTTTGATTAAAAAACAGGCTGATCAAGAAATCATGATTTGAATAAGCCTACCATAGCAATTATATTCCTCTTCATGAATGATTATCTGATACTTGCTGTGTGACCCACATCTGACCAATGAAACTCAAGGGTAGGGTCAGATTTTCTTCTCTTAAAAAGATTAGGGGGTGGACTGGGGTTATGGTTCAGTGGTAGAGCACTTGTCTGGCACCTGAGGCACTGGATTCAATATTCAACACCACATAAAAATAAATAAATAAATAAATAAAGGTGTTGTGTCCATTTACAACAAAAAAATATATTTAAAAAAAATTGAAAAAACAGCGACTGTGAATAAAAAGCTTAGTGTCTTTGTGAATTTCTCCATAGCATGTACAATATCCCATGAATATGAGATGGTTGATGACAAAAACATTTTCTTGAATTCTAATTACAGCACTGAGTTGCTTCTACTCTGGAAGAGCAACAGTTTCCAAAGTTTATGCCACAGCTGTTTAAGTTCTCTAGAGGAAAAACAGAAACTTACTTATAAAATATCAACCTAACATTGGCAATTTGACTTTGTTCTCTTTTTAAGAATTTATAGCAAAATTCTAAAGTTAGTGCTACCAGCTACATTTTGTACATGAGGATATTGAGACTCCTGAAACTTAAGTAAAATTGCTCAAATCATAAAGTGATTATGTAGAAATGCAAAGATTCAAACTTGTGCTTTCTGATTCTAGAATCTTGGTTTTTTGTGCCATTACTTAGGGACACAAATATGTAGAAACGAAATATATCTACGAAATTGTGTGGGTTTAGTAGATATATTTGTTTCCTCATTTAAGCTCAAACATGACTGACAATTTTGACTTTTATAAAAAATTCTTTTTCTTGGGGGTTATTAAAGTCTAGTATCTCTCAGGGAATAGCTGTCTGCACAGCCAATGTGCAATTACTAAGTTTCCTGGAATGAATGAAGAACAGCAGGTACCTGTTCCATCCCAGGTGCATATCTGAACTTTAAGTAAATCAGGCCAACATCTGAACAAAAGACTGTAATAGACTCTACAATGAGAACTCTTCTGCAAATTTATAACATTTTCCAGTGCTGTATTTTTTTAGGAAACAAATATTTGGGAGGAGAAAGAGCTCATTTCAAAGAATTATTTCATTATGTAAGCTATCCCTGACATTTATGTCCTTTTAGCCCTTTCACATTTAATTCAGCATAGAAAACATTTTTAATAAGGTAGAATGAATGTTAGCCTAGAGCCAGCAGGGGGTGTGTTGACTAGTACAAAGGGAAACATGCAGAACAGATTTGAAGCTACAGTGAGAGACTTTATAGGTTGCTGGATTATTGTTCATTTGGGGGAAAGAGAAAAATGGATGCAAAAGTCATCAAAGTAGAAAAAAAACTATTTCTGACTTATTTCACGTTGTTACTTCTATCTTTTACTTTATGTCTATTAAGAAATCACACATGACCTAGCATTATAAATAAATGTTTGTAATTCAATTCATTGAATAACATTTGTTATCTTAGTTGTTAATCTTATTAAAATAAATAGGCCACTAGCATCTTTCAATCAAAAGCTTAAATTTTTTTTAATGATTTGACGTTGTGAAATTTAGAAAATATATTCTAAAGATTAATAATATAACATGTTAATTATATCTATATATCTACATATATATTTGGATAGCCCATATGAATCTAGACTTTCTTCATAAGTAATTTTAATCACTGTTTACTAAGCACCCTCTCTCTGCTTGCTTTGTTGAAGATACTACAGATGCCAAATGAATTAGGAATAATCTATTTTGAGGAAATTATGCCATAGCACTGAAACCAGATGCCACCAAATAGCAGGGAATTTTGCTATATGGCAAATACAGTAATTTTTCTATGTCTGTGGGTTCTACAGCTGATGATTTAATCAAGCTTAGATTAAAAAATACTTTAAAAACCCATCCTTACTGTACCTGTACAGACTTGGGGGGGGTGTTTATTTTCTAAGAAACATGGAACAAAAACCATTTACATAGCATTTGCATTGCATTAGGTATTGAGTCTCAGGGATTACCAGTGTTGCCAACCATGTCCAACTTGTGTTGCTTGCTAATTAGCAAAGTTGTGCTAATTTGTTTGTGTTATCTATGTCTACTCTTGTATGAGAATTGTCACAGAAATTCTGTGTGGGATAGTAAAGCATTTGCCAAATACACACAAGGCCCTGGATTCATTGCCTTCTGTTATCACATAAAAAGAAAGAACGAAACACATATTACATGTCCTGCAAAGCTTAAATTATTTACTGACTATTTACAGAAAAATTTTTGAACCCTTGATATGGTTTAAAAATGCAGTAGTAGAACATGATGCAAGAAACAAAAAGCTTATACAATAGAGGAAAATAAGGTTCTTTTATCTCTTTATAATTTTGTTTGAACAAGACCCTTGGATGTATCAAATGCCCTGGGATAATAAATACAATAAAAATAATCTCAGAAGTTTTGAGATACGAGGATTTGGTGATGTTAATTAGAATGGGGTGAAACCATTTCTCCTGAGTAAATTAAATCTTCAAGTTATTGTCTATTTTACTTCTTTTTGAAATACACAAAATCGTAGATTGGTTCTCATTCCTCTCATCTCTTGTGAGTATTGATTATTGACAAGTCTTTATTGCTTTCCAAAAAATGCTCTTATGAGTTAGTGTCACTGTGTGTTTTCATTGATATTCATTGTGACATATTTTCAACTTACAGAAAACTTGCTTAAGAAGTATAAGGAGCTCCCATATGCATTTTTCTTTTATCCTTTATTAAAAGCATTGTGTCCCATCCACTTAATAATTCTCTCTCTCTTTATCTCATTGCCCTCCTTGTTTTATGGTCATAAATATCTAGTTTTCTGATCCACCCAATGTCTGGATCAGCATAAGGAAAGTCCAGGATGTGGGCAGCAGAGTAGAGCAATCATGAAAGCTCATGAATACTAAGGGTATAATATATTTTATCCCTGTGGGACAACAAATTAGAATTCTACTGCATGGTAATTATTTAAATTTTTTACATTTAAATTATTTTATATGTATAATGAGATGACACCAAATCACAAAATGTTGTGAAAGTCAGAGACAAGGTAAATGAAATGCAATACGTAGTGCTTGAAGAGCTCCTTAAATGCAGCCATTCATAGTTTGGTATCATTGCCTGTGACACTTCAAGGCAATTTCATGCAACTACTTCAAGGCACTAGGAAATCACACCTGCAAGAAGACTTGATCCGAAAAATTTTCCGAGTAAGTAGCTTATGTGGATTTCTGAGAACCATGTAAGGACAGTATTTGTGCATTTAAGGTGGGGAGCAGAATGCCTGGAGAAAGGCAACCAAAATTACTAGTGGCTTCCAAATGGACAGGTGATGTAACTGACAGTCCAACTACAACAGTTGTAAGGAATTTGATATGTATACTTATTATTGTAGGAAAAAGCAAAAGCAAAAGGTATTGGAGAGGGTGTTTGTTTGGCTTTTTTTTTTTTTTGTCTTTTTAAGGAGTGGAACAGTTAGTTATTTCATATTTTATAGTTCTTTGGCTCCAAATGTTAGTCAGGTCATTTCTCAAGCTGAATGAATTCTCATAGCTGCATTAGCAGCTACCCTGAAATAATGTGTTAGTCTTTTGTTCAACATATGTTTTCATGTTAGGTGTTTATAACACTTTACTCAAAAAAGTAACAGTTTATGGATTTGAGATTTGGTGTTCAGGATACTGAATATTAACTTTTCATCACACTTTAGGTATATGACATAGAAGGCAAATTATTTAAATAATTTTTATATATAAAATGGGATAGCATCCACTTTCACAATGTGTTATGAAAGTCAAAAATGAATAAAATGAAATGCAAGTTCAAGTGCTCATCAGACGTGCTCTTATTCATTGTTTGGTGTCATTTACTTGTGATACTTCAATTCCAAGCTTATCTTGGTTGGGGCTATTTATTGCCTTTCACATAGTAGAATGGCACAGGCATAGCAAGATCGTGATCATGTCAAAAATCATCAGTATCACCTTGGGGGGGAAGCAAAATGTTTTAAATGAGGGTAATTCACATTTTTCTACATATTTGGTATTTGTTTGACGATTTTTTCTTATAGACAATGGCTTATTTTCTGAAGAATTAATAGCAAATATCAGAATCTAAATGAATACATGTCACCCTCAAATAGAATATTTTAATACAGGTGTAAGAAACAAGTAGAATAAGGCTTATCTATAAGATGTATAAAGATTTTTTTAAAAAAAGATGGAAAGCAATTTATTTAAATTTGCTTATTAGAACAAAAGGTGTAGCTCTGATTCAGATCAAAAGTAATACAGATTAGGGATGACCAAAACTGTATGTGCTGAAATTTCAAAATTTGGTACTAAATTTACCAGACAAATATTTCTCAAGGAAATTCCATCTCCAGAATTTACCAGTTCTATCTCCACTTCCAATGAATTGTACCCTTTCTTTACTATGGTGTAATTCCTAGTTTAGGAAAGAGACATCTCAGCTCTTGAACCCTGCAAAGCATTTATCCATAGCAGTACAAAGTATAGACAAACTTCAATTGGTTTTGAAGGAATATTTTCCTGTACTCTTGAAATTCTACAGAAAGTGCTTTTTTCATCTTTTTTCTTGTTTGTCAGAAAATGTAATTAATGGATTTCAAAATTTATAATCTTGATTTTTTAGCTGTTTTTTCATTGGGCAACTAGATTCAACATGAATCCTTTTGCAATTTCAGATTTATGAGGTTAGATTGAATTTCATCAGATCTGGGGGAAAGGAGGTATATGAAAAAAGCATGCTTCCAACTTAATTTCAATCTAAATTTTAATATAGGGAATTTTAATTATTTCAGCTCACAATCTTTGAACCATTTTTATAAATTCATACTAATATTTGATCTGCTATTAATATAGCAAGTCCAAACCAATGCAAATAGGGAGAGATGATAACAACACTTAATAATGTGCTGCAACAGTGAAGAAATTAAAGACTTTGGTAACTTTGGTTAAATTCATGAACATTTCCATTTCTTCATTTGGACTGATTTGGAATTGTAGGTGAGTTGACTACTATCATCAAGACCAACAAGCAAGGTATACAGTTGTACCCTTTCCTGCGCATGTGGGTTAATTATATGCAACAGTATCAAGAGATCTTCAACAAATGCATTGCGCTATTTTATCCATGGTTGTGTTTGATGCTCATCATGTTTTATGGAGTCCTAAGGAATTTGTTCCTGATATATATTGTAAGCCTTTTGCTGTGGAATTTATTGTGTGGAGAGGAGGAAAGCATTTGGAGTGTACAGTTACACTAGCTATCTGATGAATAAGATATGCTTCCTGTCCTGAGGATGTTTACACATGTGAATGGTGAGACAGACCTTAAAACAAGTCATATTAAATGAGGAAGGGACTATGGGAAATTAGAGCAGGAAGAAATCACCTCTGGCCACCTGAAAGTAGGTAGGACTAAGATTAGATGAATCCAGACTCCTATAAGCATCCATCTGTCACAGGAGCAAAGAAGGAAATTCCAGGGGAAGTCCAAAGCCCTAAGTTGTGACCTGTCATCCATGTGTTGGGGGAAATTGGGAACTTCCTGTAAAGGAGAATGAGTGTTGCACGTGTGGGATACATACGGACACAATGAGAGGAAAAACTGGTGACTGTGTCAATGTCTTCTCTATTTTAGGTTGGTCAAAAAGGATTGGTGAAGCAGACAAAATGTTAATTTGAAGTAGAACCATTTGTATATTTAGTCTTAGAAAACACTATAAAGGTATTACTATCAGAATAGAGATAAAGACTAGGACAATAAACTTAAGTGTCTTAACTTCTAGGTACTTTGCTAACACATTTTGATTTCCTTCCTTTCAAATATGCCTGTGAATAGTGTTAGCCTGGAAGAGAGCAGAGCCCTCTATCTGACCAGTTTAGGGAGTGTTATAAAAAACAAAGTAATTCAACCCTGGTTCTCCAACCTCTTAAATTCCCAAGGCAACACAAGTAGAATACAGACCACTTACATGTGATTTTTGCAAACCATCAGATCACCTCTTTGAAGAGATGTTAAACTGCAAAAAACCCTAGACTTTTGCCCTTTGTTTACAAGTGCACAAAATGTTCTTTTGACCCGAAGTCAGTTAGGGCAAGTACTTCTGCACAAATGCTAACCAAATTCTTATTGTCTCTGAAGCTCCACACTAGTCAACACACAGAATACTAAATAGGCTTTACATACAGTTATTAAAGGCTTATATTGAGTGGTACCAATATATTCACAGAAAGATCTCCTTCCATACCCACTCCAGGGCATAATGGACTATGCCTGTATAAGTGATCTGGAGTTTGCTCTAGATTCTAGTACTTTCATGAAAAGGAGGTGCAGTTCCACAAAAATAACAACAAAAAAATCAATAACAAAAAATATCAAACAACAATATAAAAACGAACCACAACATCAAAAATGTTGGTAAGCATATACCACTCTGCTTGTGCTCAGAATACAAGACATTAGGAAACACACTGTGTTTGGGTTTCAGGTGACTTTTTCTTTCTGGGTCTCTCCCAGCCTGGAGGAACAGCCTAGTGAAAATGGTAGGAGAAAACCAGGAACACTCTTGTGGCTCTGATCTAACTAATAGTTCCACCTTGTTATGACTTTTCCCCACTTGGGCATTTAAGTTTGGTAAAAGGAGATCCCCACATGTTTTCCCATCTCTTCCAAACCATCCCAGCAAAAGAGCTTGCCTTCCATCAGCACATGATTGAACTGACTTTCCTTATTATTCTGGAAAGCTAACAAATGTAAGACCTGCAATAAAATGGATTAATTATAACCTGTAACTTCAAAGATCTCTAAAAGAGTATGCTACAAAACGCTTGCATTGTTTCCTATAAATATATACAATTATTATTCTTAAACTCAGTGAAATTAGCACTGTCCATTGGGAAGGTAATTATGACATATGTATCAAGAATTGTCAAAATGTTCCCATTTTTATTTTGCAGTGCCTGAGATGCAACCTGGGGCCTCACACTTCTAGTCAAGTGCCATACCACTGAGCTATGTCTCCAGCTCGAAAATGTTCATATGTTTTTGCCCTGTACTTACATTCTTATAAAATAGTCATAGGGAAGTTACACTAAAGATAGAGATTATCATAACAATTTTTTATAAATATAGAATCTTACAAGAGCATAAGGATGCTCATTGTATCTTGTTTCTAAGAGTGAAATATTATAAATATCCTGCCCCTTACTACCATGTGCTGGCAAATACATTTTGTGTATTCATGTTGCAAAAATCTTATACAATCATCACCAGTGATAATTATGGAGAAAAAGTACCCTTAAAAATTTCATGGCATGCCAAGGGTAATTAGCATATGATGTGGTTTCAAAGTTTAATACAAATATGTGCATTCTATGTATATGTAGACAGATAAAATGAAATAAACAATCACTTATCAATAAATGCTAAAATGAAAGCATCATAGGCTTTGCCTTTTTTAAAATTTTATATTCACCTTTGAAAAGATAATTTTACAAAGAAGTAAAGGGGATCTCGGAGCATAAGAAAGCCATTGATGACAACTAAATTAAAACGTTGACATTCTAATTATCTGTGGTTAATGATATAAAATCTATCCTCAAATTAAATAGCCTCCTGTGAGATCTGACAGGTAGAAGTGAGATTTCATCGGATGTGTCCAGTGACAAATCTCACAATAATAACGTGTGACCAAGGAAGGAAGAATGTGGCAGAGGAAAACCGAGAGCACCAATATAATTGGCTTCCTGCTGCAAGCTGGGCACACATGTAGCCTTGTGCTTGATCTCCTTCATGTACTCTTTGCGTTAACTAACAGTGATGAGCATGAGGCACTTTGCTAGGTCATCATGAATCTGCCACATATCACTTCCTCCTTTTCCTCCTTCTGTGAAATATAGAAATGAGATCAATAATTTAAGGGACAACCTCAACTCTTAACTCTGTTTGATACTAGGATGTTCCTGGACATAATTCTGAAAGGTTTTAGGGGGTCCATGATAATGCATATGTTTGGCAGAAAAATAATGCTAGTTAACTGGAGGTCTGTGCCTGTCCTAATGTGGTAGGGAAGGGTGACTATCTGAATGAATATACAGAGAAGCACTATATGTAGTCAAGGCCAGATAAGACAGTGGGAGATGGACAAACCCTGGGATGGCAGGATATGACCTTAAGTCTCAGCAACTCCATAAGTGCTCTCAGGTAATTTACTTGTTTAGCATTGGCCTCTAACACCCAACCTATAAGTGTGTCTAACAATAGATATGTCATCTTTTCTTACTGTCTTCTTGAATGAGGCAATGTATCTGTAAAATGCAGTAAAATATAACAACAGTTAATAGAGTACAAAGTGCACAATAGTTGCTTAATATAAATTAGTTATAAATGCAAGAAAATTTTGTATTAATACCAAAATTCGCTATAGTGGGACCACTACTACTATGAATATTTCCATTCATAATGAAAATATTCAATAAAACATCATTTCAGAAAACAATTTAATAATTTCTTGGTAACATCACTAAATTTTGACCTAGCGGTCCCATTTTCATTTTCAGACTATGAGAAATAGGCTAAGAAGATAAGCATGACAGAGTTCTATTTACAACAAAGAAATTGTAAAACCACGTAAATGCTCACCATGACAGATTGATTAAATATCCTACAGTGTAATACGATACTAACTTTAAAAAAAAGTCATAGTAATTAAAATATTTACAAACACATTAGAAATAAAGGAACAGAGAAGGGAATGATAGGATAACATAAAGAACCAATAAAATATAAATAAATAGATGAGCAAAAGGAAGTCTAGTAGAGTAAAAGAAGGGAGAAGGAAGAGAGGATGAGATAGGAAAGGGGAAGAGAAAATGGATGATAATGAACTGAAATCAATTTCCATGAATGTGTGAGTTTATTGGGATGAACCCAACTATTACTTTCCAATAAAAAAATAAAATCCTTTATGTGATGGTATTAAGAAGTGAAAGCTTTGGAAGGTGATTAGGTAATGAGTGCAAAGCCCCCATATATAGGATGAGGGCCTTGTATAAGAGACCCTAGAAACCTCCCTTGCCTCCCACCAGGTAAAGACATAGTGAGAAGAAAATCATACATGATGCAATATATGGTTCCTCCACCGGAAACTTAAAATGGATTTCCCATCCTACTGATCTGTGAGGAATAAATTTCTATTGTTTTTATGTGAAGAAGAAGAAGAAGAAGAAGAAGAAGAAGAAGAAGAAGAAGAAGA
>JAJEJO010001569.1:116252-137038 GCA_020662805.1 Glaucomys volans
AGGAGGAGGAGGAGGAGGAGGAGGAGGAGGAGGAGGGGGAGAAGGAGAAGGAGAAGGAGAAGGAGAAGGAGAAGGAGAAGGAGAAGGAGAAGGAGAAGGAGAAGGAGAAGGAGAAGGAGAAGGAAGGAGAAGGAGAAGGAGAAGGAGAAAGGAAAAAGGAGGAAGGGGAAGAGAAGAAGGAGGAGGAAGAGCAGGAGGAGGAAAAAGAAGAAGAGGAGGAATGCCTCTTTCTATTTTATTAAGAAAGTCAAGATGCAAAATCAAATATGAAAAATATGGTTACAACTGATTGAAATTATAAATATGGAATCTGGAAGCATTTGTCTTTAAGATATGAGATCTATCTAGTTTACTGATTTTTTCACATTATCATCATCATCATCATCAAACCAGAAAAATAAATTTGATAATGAATGTGAAATGTCCAATTATTACCAGTTACCAAAAGGGAGAAAGGGTACTAGATAACCAAAATTATGTAACAAAAAATCATAGTTCGTATTATTTGTGTGTTCTAAAAGCATCACATGTGCCTACTATATTTAAGGCATTAGGAGCACAGATTTACTGATTAGTTCTTATTTTTATTTGGATTATGTTTCTTAAGAAAGATAGGCAGCAAGAGATTAAAATTCAAAAGACAAGCTGGAGTACATTAAGATCTAAGACATATAATGTCAGTTTTAAGCAGTGTTTTTCTGAAAGTGTGAAGAAACTGGAAAAGAGAGTGTTACAAAAAATAACATTGCCTGTTTAAAAAAACTCTAAAAGTGCCACAGTGTGAATTAAGAAATAAGAAAAGGAATGAGACATAATTTCTGCATTAAAAACAAAATATAAGATTAAAATACCCTCCACCTCCATCTGCAAGTGTCATTTCTGCCAGTTCTTTTAATCAGTCTTTGATAAAGAGGTCACCATGTTGTAATCTGAAGTGTGATATCCTTGTCATTTTTGGAGTAGAAGGAGGTTTCCCTTTCATGTTTATCAGCTTTTCATTGCTGTGGTGAAAATATCTGAGACAAATTAATTTAAGGGAGAAAAATGACTTAAAGGAGGAAAGATTTGTTTTGGTTCATAGTCTCAGAAGTTTCAGTCCATAGTTGGCCAGCTCCATTGCTTTGTGCCTGAGATGGGGCAGAACATCTTAGGTGAAGGCCATGGCAGAGGAAAGGTGCTCAGCTCATGGCAGCCAGAAAGCAGGGGCTGGTGGTACAGATCAGTGGCAAAGAACAGAAACACCCTTTCAGGGCATGCCCCAGTCTACTTCCTCTAACTCTGCCCCACCTCCTAAACTTTTCACCACTTCCTAATGCCATCAAATTAATAATCTATCAGCAAATTAGTTCATTGATGAAGTTACAGCCCTTATGATATAATCTTGAATCTGACTGCCTTGAATCTCACTTTCCAAAAGCCCCACCTCTGAGCATTGCTGCCTTGGGGACCAACCCTTCAACACATGAGACTTTGGAGGATATTTGAGGCTCAAGGCATAATACCCTTATTTTACCCACCCTACAAGTAGACATTCTGAAGATATCTACAAGATGTGTTAAATTACTGTGACTTCCTAAGGACAACATGGTGCCCAAGACATGTACATTTTAATTCAGACAACCTTTATCTGCAGAGTGCAAAATCTGCACCATTCACAGGGACTCAATTGGTTTCACTGCTTTGAGTTTAACAGATTGCATCCACCATTTTAGCTCCATTATGGGTAAGAATTGAAAGGAATGAGATGTAATGATTTGAAATCAATACAGCCTTATTGAAAAGGCCACCTCTGCTAAATGCTACTGTACAACTTGGAAAAATTTGCATGACTTCCCTGTGTCAAGTGTTGTGATTATTTATAACACTACTGAATGGATTACATGGGTGAACACATGAAACTCTGGCACAGAATGAGTGCTCAATACATAAATGCTCTTCTTGTTCTGTATAAGGATACTTTAACATTACATTATTTTTGTACATTTAATAAGCAAGATTAAATTAAATATTTTTAAATAAAAAGTATTCTTTTAAAGTTAAATATATTCACGGTGGAGCAATGACCAAGAAAGCTGCAGGGAAGTGTCTAAAAACTTCTAGAACTTTCACATATTTTTATTTTCTCCTCTCCAGGTAAAATGAAAGATGTGAGGATGTTTTTCTTCCCAGTTTAAAACTAATTCCTCTGCTTCTTTGTTGGTTCATTTTGATTTCTCAGAAACTCTGAGAACTCTTTTTCTTTTCCCTTTTAAATTAAATCTAAAGGATTTAATTTAAAATCTTCTTTAGATTATAAATAAAATCAATAATTTAGACTCTTAAACATATAACCTCGACCTTAATACCCATAAAACTATCCTAGTCTTTGTCTTGTCCTTCGCAGCTGGAAAGAAGAAATTCCCTAGGTCTACTGTGAGGAATTTTGAACTTCCCATTCACAAGTAAACTCATGGCAAGTTATTAAAATAGCTGTAAATAGGGCCTCCATGCCTCCGTGATGCTAAAACCATTGAACACCACTAACTCTCTGGATGCTTGGTTCTCATTAACCTCATACCTAATTAACACTTTACCATTCTCTTTATATATTTTTTTTCTTTTTTCAGCGCTCTTTACTCTTGCTTTCTAAGGAGTATTCATTTTCTTCTGCTTTGCTGATAGCTTCTTTATAGAATAGTTTTCTGCTCTTGAGTCTGTACAGTTTGGAGTTTCTCAGGGCTCAATTTTAGTTGTTTTATTTTTCAATGAATAGTCATTCCCAAGGTGAATTCTTATCCCCCCATGGTTTCAATGATGAAAATTACATCCTATTGCAAGACTACCCATCCCAGCTTCTGACCCATATGCTCAGCCTTTGCAATCTCCACCTGGCTGCCGTAGGAAGAATGCAGGCAGCATGTCCCCATTACCTCCCTTCAGTGTTGGCTACTTCAGGAAATAGCAATACCCTCCATTGAGTTTTTTTTTTTTTTTTTGAGGGGGGGCGGGGGGTTACCAGGGATTGAACTCAGAGGGAACTCATGACCACTGAGCCACATCCCCAGTCCTATTTTGTATTTTTTTTTTTTTTTAATTTAGAGACAGAGTCTCACTGAGCTTCTCATTAGCATCTCACTTTTTGCTGAGGCTGGCTTTGAACTCAAGGTCCTCCTGCCTCAACCTCCCAAGCTGCTGGGATTACAGGCACCCCATCTAGTTTTCCACTGAATTTTTAAATCCAGAATCTGCTTCCACCCACATTCCATAGGTCCTGATCCCTATACATTTCCAGAAAACTCAACTTTTCTTGCTTTCCTTTCACCTCCCTTGCTCTGACCCACCCTAATAATTTACAAGTTCTATATAGATTGTCTCTTAAGTAGATTTGCTTGTCCCCTTGCCAGGCACTTTTGTTACACTGCAGCCAAAGTGATCTATTAAAAACACAATTCTGAACTTTTAATTACCCTAGTAAAAACTTTTAAATGATTTTCCTTCACTGTCATGAAAAATTCAAATCTTCAACATGGGTTTTCAGGCCACAGATGAGCTGACCCTCATTCTATCTCTGGTATCTTTATGTTCCAACCCCAGCTTCTTTTACGGATCGTGATTTGGATTGTTGCATCCTCCTGTGTATGGCCTTCTTATACAGTCTTCTCTTCTGAATAGTATGACTTTTCCTTTTATTTTGTCTATTATCAACTTACGTTTCACATGCTCCACCTAAGTATGCTAGTCCAATCTCCCCTAATTAGTCCCTCCTCTTTTTGTGCGTGTGCATGTGTGTGTGTGTGTTTTCAGCATTTATGCCTGTAATAATTTAATCTTTTTTTTTAAAAAAAATACATGATTTCTCTCTTGACTTAGGTGCCACGTGAATAAGAATCTTATTTATCCTTTTTTGCCAGTACGTCTTCAATCCCTAGGACGGTACTTGCCATAGAGTGGGCTCTCAACAAATGGTTATTGACTTATTGAGGGACACACTGGTTTATTCATTTTAAAATCAATGGAAAATAAATAAAAATAGAAACGAGGGGAACAAAATGAAACAATTGAACCACCAGTCCATTTTTTTTTCCATGGTGGAAACCACAGTAGATCAGGAGAAAATTTTCTTCCTCTTTTCACAGGGATTTTCTTTCTTCTCAGAGGACTGGTGAGGGAAGGTCTGGAAAAATCCTGACAGCCAGGATTGAGGCTGGAGGAAAATGAGCCTGGAGCAGGTCACTCAGGCAGGACTCTGTCCAGATCTGAAACCAAGTAGTAAAAAGGATCCCTAAGACTTTCTTTGTGATCTGGCATGTTGTAAGGATGGGGATTATGATTTGAACTAGAGAGAAGGACAGGAAATAAGAGCTTGCATTTGCAAAGGATTTCCCTTTATTAAATAACCCCTCTAGGTAAGAAGCACATTGGGTAACAATAGAAACACTTGTCACTACTGTTAATTAACAACTGGGTGCCAGGGCACACTATTCTAAGTCATTGTATGCATAATCTCTTTTATGCTTCACACAAATTTTATTGAATAGATGATATTTTCATATTCCTTTTGTAAATATAGAAGCTAAGTCATGGGGAATTAATTGGCTTTCCCAGGATCTTGAATTTTAAACAGTAAGATTGCCATTTTAGTCCAGGAATTCTGCATGCTCAACTGGACTCTAAGCCAATCTGTGCATTGCTTTATAGACTCAAAGAGCTGTTCATAGTCTTCCTACATGGGTTTTATGTGATGATAGCAGGATGAATCCTGATGAAAATATTTTTCTTTAAATTTTCCCCATTTCGATAACATGATCCTTCAGTTTTTTTCTATTCTGAAAACAGGAAAATCCTCAAGCATTTGGTTTTTAATGTTGAAAACATATAAAAAATCAAGTGTGCCCCTTCAACTTCATAAAAAATATTTGCACTGTTATTTTCAAATGCAGTTACCTATGGTTTTGACACAATCATATTTCTTTTCTAAACTTTTCAAAGATGCACATATTTCATAAGGTTGTAATTTATTCTTGGATTTGCATTGGGAGAAATCAGTCTTCATTGTCAGTAAAAGCTAAAGTATAGGGATGCTCCTAACTGGGGTTAAGAATTACTTGGTAGGTAACATCAGAAAGGGCTAAATGGATTTTTGATTAAATTTTCAAAATGCTTGTTCATGTGGATTAAGTAGAGAGATTTTTAGCCTGAGAGGTAATTCTCTACACAGCAAAGTGTTAAAAAGTAAAGGCCTATTGATGCATTTTCTTCCATGGTATGATATAACTCTTAGGGTGTCAAAAGCAACCCATAGTCTTAAGTAGCTCCACATTAGTCTGCACAAGGTGTTCAAAATTCCAACAGTTTAAACAAAATCCTTCTTTAAGGTTTAGGTAATATCCCTAGACACAACAATTGAAGAAATAAGTTTGTCTCAAAAGTAGTCATTGACACATTGACACACATTGATTCTCAGACACTGTCTAGCAAGACAGAGTTGAGAATGGTTTTAGGAAGCAAGATGAACAGGTACGAGTGCTTTAAACTTATGTGATAGGCAGTTTAGATGAGGCAAAGGCCAGCACTGGGCTAAAGAATAACTCGAGAATGGAGAAGAGAAAGAACCCAGAGCAAGGATATACAAAAGGAAGTTTGAACAATCTTTAAAATAAGATTTTTCAGTTTCTCAAGTTTGTCTAGCAGTGATTATGTCCTGGATAAGTATCCTGAACATTGTTGTATCTTTTAAGGAGTTTTGGAAAAATCCTAAGGCTGATGATGTTTCTGTCTGCAACCCAGTTATGATTTTTCTTTAGAAGCAAAGGAAGATTTGAACAGATATCAGGATAGACAAGATTGCTGGGCTCATGAATCCTGAATTTGATTGTCCCTAAGCAACACCTGGGGGCATCCATGTCCTCTAAAACTTCAGATTTGGTCCGTCTGAGGTGGGTCCTAAAAAACTGTATTTTTGACAAATCTCTCATATAATTTTCATAATCAGTCACATTCATAGAACCCTGGTCATTCAACAGATCAGAACTGTTGAAAGAACGGAAGGGACTTGCCCAAAATAACACTGTTATGAGATTCTTGCTGAGTTAAAAATCTCAAACTCTCAATTCCAAATGCATGTTCTGTCAGCTGTACTAAACCCTCCCCAGCTGTGCTTTGATTTATCTTCATATAAAACTGGCCGAATGCTTTTTTCCTCTTTCCTTCTCTGATTTTTACCATAAGCGACAACTCCAGATAAATCAGATGAGAAGGGTGGGGAGTAAAGATAAGATTGCCCTGGTGTTAACCTTTTAATTTAATCAATTGCTTGTGCCTCTAATAAAGGGAGTGTTTAAGTGGAAAGCAGAAGAGACTCAGAAGATGACATACTAAATGCTCTCATTTATGGGCAATGCAGAAGGCAGAAGTGCCTGGAAGCCGGCATTCTTCCATTTGAATGGAGGAGTCCTCTAGAGATTAGAATTCTGCAGAATACTGAGTTGTTAGAAACAATACTTCAGGGCCACAGATGCTCTGCAGTGGCTCCACTCAGCCGGAGGAGGAGGAGAGGTGAGGCCATCCCCAGAGAGCACCTATTAGCAGGTTGGAGAATGCCCAGGAAAACAGGCTGCCTTATTATTAATGGCAAATGAACTGTGGATGATGCTGTCAGTCAGCCTCTCTCGGTCGCCCCAAGTTCTGCACTCCACATCATTCGCGTACAGTGTTGTTCTTGGAATTACACTCAGGCTGGGTTTGAAGTCTGCTTCCCCAGTTCTCAAAATGGCTGGTAGCCAAAAGTGCTTTTGTATTGAGAACTAATTGGGGATGAGGCGAGGTGATGTGGTCAGCTCTAGAGCTAGGGCAAAGGAAAATGTCTAGAGAATCTATTTTTAGTTGCCTTGGCGCCTAAATTGGCCACTTGGAGAGAGAGCTGCTCAGAGCGGTCAATAAGCAGATCCCTAATGTATCACACCTGAAACCTAATGAGTGCTTCCAATTACACTCTGTTATACCAATGGCGTATTTCTCACCATGGTACAACTCAGGTCTCTTTGCCTACTCTACATACACTTCTTTTGTGTCAAAATGCAACATGGCACAGCTTGCCACAAGACAGGCTTGAGCTTGAATACCAGAGTTTCCCCATGTTAAAGGTCTGACGTATGGTTTTAGTGGGCTTTCCCTGGGTTTTTGCATTCTCATCTATCAATTGAGGATAAACATTTTTCCTCTTTGCTTTTTTTTTTGTAAGAAGTCCTATAAATTAACATGTCACTATCAAGCAGATGAAATTGTTAGATTATGTGTTCCTTGAGGGCATAATCCCATCCTCTCTTTGTCATTGCTATAACCACAGAATTCTCTAGGGAACTTGGTATGGAAAGAACAGGATATATGTGTTTGAGCAAATGGATGGACTTAAAAGTTAAAAATGGCACAGGGCAAATTTAAATTCCTCACAAATTCTTAGTAGTTCACTTATTCTCAATTCCTTAATGTAAGCTTTCTGATAGCATTCCACACTGATTACCTTGTACTTGGAATGTTGTGCACAGTTGATGTTTCTAGCATTTATTCAACTGAGTTCTTGCTTAAATTTTTACACGCATCTTTTTTGATCACAACCTGTATGCCAAATCCTAAAAGATTACTAGGAGACTTTCGATGTTTAAAACACAATCCATGTCCTCAAAAGGTTAGAATCTACACAGATTTACACAAAAATAAATATAGTCATATGCTATATAAAGACATTTGGGCCAATGATGAATCACATATATGAATGACAGTGTGTCCCACAAGATCATATCATCCAGTCATATTATAGCTACCTTGGTTTGTGTAAGTATACACTCTGAAGTTTACACAATGATGGAATCACTTAATGCTGCACTTCTCAGAATGCATTCTTCTTTTAAGTGATGGTGACTCATATTGTGAATATGATATGTTTTGATAGAAGAAATAGCAGGAAAATATTAGATTAGAGGCACCTAGACACATGAATGACACAGGATGGTTCCTAGAATGTTCAACACTACCAAAACATGCCACATACACAGTTTTCAGGTGTGTTTCTACATGAGGATATGCTTGAGTATGTGTGTACATATACCTTAAATATTGATGTTTTATGAACAGGTATTTTTATATTTTCATATGAACTGAGTAAAATCTGGGACAGAAGGATATTATGTGGCTTCAGCTGATGATTTCTTCAGCTGTCTTCTTTCTTTTTAAGGTATTCTTACACCATCAAAAGAATGATTCAGAAGCTAAAAAGTTATTTACTAAATCCTATGTATATATGTATATATGTATAGTTAGTAAATAAATCCTATATACATAGGATTTAGTAAATCCTGCAGGAGTTAAGCAACATTTCTTTCTGGTGGGCTATTTCTTTAATTAACTCAGTTAATGATAAAGAAAAGGACAGATTCCACACTCCCATGGGGCTATCCTCCCAGCAGGATATTTGTAGTGTGCAACCCAAGAAGTAAACACACCAAATGGGGCTAGATAGGTATCACGCATGGAGCTGCTCCTTTGAGTTGTGCTGGGAAAATGGAGGTAGCTTGGAAGACACAGTATTTGTCTTAATTGCATCCCTATTCTACCTCCCCTAGCAACTGCACACAGTGCAGCCTCAAATAATTTTGATTAACCTGTTTTTGATTTTGAGGTGTAACAGGGTATTATGAGCTCTCAGCTCAAGCTGAGGCGATACCAAACCCCTTCAGCAGATTTCTTAATAAAAACACAAGGTCCTTGCAGTATTTCTATACTTCACCATATACCCTATAGTTGTAATTCAACCTTTGAGATGTTCTCTTCCTGACAGCGGATGTCAGAGTTTCTTGGAATGTAGTCTATCTGTCTTGAGCAATAGATATATCCAAGAGCTGAGGCTGGAATACTATTTTACTACATTTAGAACTTAAGTCAGATGAGACTATGAAATACTGTGGAAAAATCTAGTATAACTTTTAACTAACTCCCTTCCCTCTAATGATAGAAAGACAGTGCTCTGTACCTAGTATACAGAAATTGCCAAGTAACTGAAATGTACTAAACTTCTTGTGCATATATTTTAGGCATACATTTTAGTGGGAAATGTATATGGTTCTAAAATCTAAATAATATGTAATTTATTTGTTTGGCAACTTGGGACTGATTTGCCCAGCCCTTTAGACATAAAAATATGGAAAGTTATAGTGACCACATGCATGAAACACACACAGGGAATAGAGATTGACATCTATTTTGGGCAAGAATTTTGACAAAATATTGGATAGAGAAATTGCTGCCAGATCATTGACTGTCTTGAGTACAGGGCGGAAAGGATTTATTGACTTCTTACTGTGATTCTAGCATGCTGTAAGGCACACCTCATGCATACATCATACCCTTAAAGATCCTTACAAGATTCTCTGATGTGTCTCCCTTTTTCTGCCAGGAAAGACGAAGTTCAGAGAACATAAATAGTATTATCTCATTTACTAAGTTAAGAAATGGCAGAACCTGGATTTGAATTCAGATCTGAGTCAATGTGTGTATTTTTAACAAAACATCCATTTAAGTCATTTAAGAACTTGAGCAAAGGATTCATCTGTCATTAGGCAAAGCTGAGATATTAAAAATAGTTATTTTACCATTTTTAATTTTGCTTGTCTTTTGCTTTTGCTATTGAGTCTTTCCTCCTCATGTTGTTCTGCTCCTTAAAGACTGTACCTTCTGCTGGCTGCTACTATTGATAAGTACATTTAACAGTAACTAAGGTGTCCCAAAGAGCACTCTAGCCCAAAGAGGTTGGGATTTTAATACAGTTTGAAAATTACTTTAAAGATAAATAATTGCTCCTCAACTTACAACGGGCTACCTACAAACAAATGCATTGTAAGATAAAAGTACCCTAAGTTGAAAAGCACATTTAATACACTTGATGCTCTGCATGTTACAGTTAGCTTAACTGACATTCAGTGTGCCTACAGTTTGGCAAATCTTCTAACACAAGCCTATTTCATAATAAAACGATGAATGCATCATGTTATTTATTTAACACCTGCATCCAAAAAAACCCTCTGGTAACACACACTGCACAGTGGTACAGTGACAGTTGTGTCCTTCATGGTCACACGCCTTGACTGAGAACTGCAGGGTGCTGTAACTGCCCAGCATAGTGACAGAGGATCATACTACCTATCATTGGCAGCTGGTGGGCAGCTAAAATTCAAAATTTGAAGTATTCCATGTTAACCTTGGTAACCTCATATAATCACATACGCATAATATGTTATTATATAATAATGTTATATTATGTTATATATATAATAATCACATATATTATATATGACCTTAAGTGGAAATATCTTTAGTTGGGAATTACTGTTGCTGTCGAAGTCTCAACAGTATATAACAGAATGAGTCAGAATTTTAGATGAGGGCAAGAAGGAATTATTTTCATGCCAGGAGTCCCTAAACCACATTCAGCTGGACATGTTCCAGTGACTGGGATAATAAAGGACTATTAAAAGGGGCTGATCTATTTATTCAATACATGGCTATTAGTTTAGCTCTGTGCCAGGAACGACAAGGGCTTTGGGACTGCAGAGAAGGAAGGCATAGCTGGTCCACAAGAAGCATGCCATCACATGGAAGAGACCATCCTGAACATAGGCAGCTGGAGCACAGGGTGTGGATCCAGTGACAACACACAATGGCTGGAAGGGGCTGGAAGGAGCCTTCTAGATCAGATGGTGAGGACAGGATCTGCTTTCTCCTTCCCCAAACAGTCAGGCTTTAGCTGAGTACAAAAATTCAAGGGAAACAGCCAGGAATAAAATTAAGGATTTAAGGAGGAAAAAAGATATCAACCTAACTTCAGGGAACCTCTCAATCTAGAAAGGTATACAATAAATATTTAACTTGAATCACATAATTCTTTTAACACTGAAATCAATGTTGCCAATTTCTTCATGACAGAATTATCATCTCTGTGTAAGTACCACTGTGTCAAGGTCAGAATTCTAAAGCATTGTGCTGGATGGTCACTTCCTGCCATCTACAGCAAGTGAGCATGCAAAATGTGACTGTTGGGACTAAGAATTAAAATTATTATTTTATTGAAATGTCCTAAAATATGATATGCACCTTAAGTTTTTAAAACTTAGCTTGAAAAAGCACATGCTAAATAATACTTGTTTATTATTATTATTATCATTATTATTATTTTGTCTACTGATTGCATGGATATATTGAGTTAAATAAACTATAACATTTTCTTAATTTGAAAAAATGGCATCACATGAAGAGAGACTACCACATGCAACAGACAGGAAGTGGGATACAAGTAATGGCTACTAGAGCAAGACATGAGAGACTGGGGTCTTAAATAATAGTTATTTCACACATTTTTGGAGGCTGGTAAGTCCAACATCAACCAACATGCTGGATGATTTGGTTGCAGGAGAGGGTCTACTTCCGGGTTTTCAGATGGCCTCCCTCTTAAGGCCCCTAACCCCAATGAGGGCCACCCTTCAAGACCTAATTACTTCCTAAAGGCCCCATTTCTAAATACTATCATGTTGAAGGTTAGGGTTTCAAGATATGAATTTGAGGGGGACAAAATATTCAGTTCATTTCAGGTAATTATGGAGCACATTGTACAAGTGTACATAAAGGATTATAAGAAAATGATCAAAGATAAGAATCAAGGCATAAAGCGGAGCTATGTCAGAGGGGCTGTTAGTGTTTGTTTAAGGAAACAGAAATTTACAAAGCCCGGAGGCTATGATACCACCAAAGGATATAAAAAATTATGAAATAAAGGCAGTGTTTCTATTTAAAGCCATGAGAAATAAAGTTTTTTGTGAGTAATCCTCTGGGAAGAATTTAAGGTCTGTCTTTGAGAGCACCTCACACATTCTAAGTGCTAGGCAACTAATTGCTAACTGAATATAGGAATGTAATTTTTTTCCTTCCAAAGTAAAGATAATGCAGAGCACTTATAACTGTCAATCTCTCCTCCTACCCATAGATCTCTACGCACTGGTAGAAAACACAACCAAAGAGATGAGATTATGGATCAGAGATGCTTTCAAAAACAGGAATTTGCGTGGTGGGGTGGGGGAAGGATGGTGGAATAGATGGACATTATTACTCTGTACACATGTATGATTATACGACTGGTGTGACTCTACATGCACAGAGTGAGGAATGAAAAGTTGTGCTCCATTTGTTTACAACATGTCATAATGCATTCTACTGTTACATATAATTAATTAGAATGAATTTTTAAAAAGAGAAAAGAAGATCAGAGGTTCAGGGAAGGACATGGGTGTTTCTTGTATTGTTTTCTGAGGCACAACAAATTAAATTAGAAGTCAAAATTCAGAACAAAAACAAAAACAAAACAAATCAGGAATTTGAGAATGTTTTGCAGTGAGAGACTGTGTCCACCAGGTGGCAACGCTGGTGAATCTGGTCCAACGGGGCTGGCTCCCAATTTATTCTATTGCACCTTCTGTGAAAAATAATTTAAAACATGATTTCTTACCTGGTGAATTATGATATTCTCATTTCACATTTGACTCATTACATTTAGGAGAAGACTTCTGAAAGAGAAGGAAGCAAGAGGTTTTTTTTGTTGTTGTTGTTGTTTTTCCAAGTGTAAAGGAGACAATTTCAGTTAGAGTTGATTTTTAATTGAGACTTGAAACAGATACTTTGAAAAGACTTCTGTATCACATGATAAAAAAAAATTGGGAAGGGAAAATGTGAATTACCAATGAAAGTCTAGAACATGATTTTTACAGGAAGACATTCAGGATGCATGGCTTTCTAATTTGCTAAACTTCCATAAGCTCTGAAAATTCTTATAGGAAAAATAAAGATTTTCAGCTACAATTGATTATATGCAGAGCCTGTAGTGGAATGGAAGTAAAAGAGATGTAGTTTCTAGTCCTGCAGATGCTAGAAACTGGCTTTGTTTCACTAGCTAAAGCTTTTTGCCTTCTCTGTGCTTTAGTTTTCTCATCTTTTATAAGACAGCCACTTAAAATAATCATTCTCATTGGATAACCATTGATTAAGAGTTAGTTTCTGTATTAAATGATTTGTGGAAATATCTCACTTAATTTTCACAACAGCCTCATGAAGCAGGCAGTCATAATATCCCACACTGGCTTAAGGAACTGGCACACACAGGCAAAGTGACATTTTCCAAGTCACGGGGAAAGTAGATGTAGGAATCAGGTCTGAACCCAATTCTGGTCAACTAAAAAAATCTTTGTTTCTATGTGTAATGTATAATGCATTTATTGATGATCTCTAAGTGTCTATTTGCAGTAAGAAAGATAACAGGAAATTCTGAAGAGTATTTGGAAAGTGGTAGTACAGCAGTTTTAGGAACTAAAATAAAGCTGAAAATAAATTGTTTGCTTTAAATAATTATATAATTTTATGATTGGTGTTGCAACAAGCTCATACTTTAAAACAACACAAATCTATTATTTTACAGTTCTGCATTCAGAAATCTGAAATGGTCTCCGTGGGTTAAAATCCAGGTATCAACAGGGCTGCACCCCTTCTGGATGTTCTAAAGGATTCTATTTCCTTGCTGCTTCTAGTTTCAAGAACACTTCTGCTTTCCTTTGTTCATGGTCTTTGCTTTCATCTTCAACGTCAGCAGCATAGCATTTTCAAAGCTCTCTCTGACTCTGACAAGGACCCTCAGTTTTCTCTCTTCCACTTATTCGGAAGGGCCCTTCTCATTGTGTGGGACCAATCTAGATAATCCAGGATCATCTCAGAATGCTTCACATCTGCCAAATCCCTTTTGCCCTGTAAGGTACCCTATTTCTAGGTGTAGAAGATCAGGACATGGACATATCTGATTACTCTTTTTGGCATGGAGGTATATATTGAATTCCTGCTTTGTTTTTCAGGCATTTTACATGGGTTAAATTTTTTCTATCCAACAGCTCTATGAGGTAGTTGAGTATGAGATTTTATGTAATAGTTTAAATTCACCAGCTAATGGTTTGAGATCATCAGCTAGTAAGAAAGAGAGTCTTTTATTTTCTCCAGAGCCTTGGTACAATAGGGTCTCTGCAATAAAAACCATGGGGACTCTTTTACTACTGCATTCAGTGTACCAGTATCTTTATGATTAGTATTAGCATTTTCAATTTCCCTTAGGGTTTTAGTCCCTCTGATCACCAGCTACAACTACATTATTCCGCTGGGTAGATAGCACTGTTGTCAATCTCCAATAGGTAGATACCTTCATGCTGTGCTCTAAAGAGACACAAAATTCTATGCAAGATGATATAGTTATGAGCTAAAGATAAATTTGTTTGACATGTTTTGCTTAGATAAACACATCATCTGTGATAAGTGACAGTTATATTTCTTCTGTTTCAATGCATGTCAGTTATTGACCTTTATCACATATTGTTTTTGTATGATATTGAATAGAAATGGTGAAAGAGGATATTTTAGCCTTTTTACTTATCTTAAGGGGAAAGCATTCAGTCTTTTACCACAAAGTAGGATGTTTAGGTTTGTTATCAAGATGATTTATCAGGTTGTGACAGTTTATTTGTATCTTTTATTTCCTAAGGATTATTTTGTTTTGGTTTACTTTTGCTTCTGTGTTTGTTTTTAATCGCAAATGCATATTAAATATTGTCAAATATATTGTATGCAGTAAATCATGTAATCATGTAGGGTTTTGTAGCTCTATTATTACATGATATATTTAATTGAATTGTTTGTGAATACTCTGTCTTATAAGTCTTAGATAAAATCCCACCTGATTACAATGCATTGCATATATTGCTAATATTTTTGCCTCTAAGTACATGAGAGACATTGTTCTATAGTTTTCTTTCATTATGTTTTTGGTCTGGTTATTGGTATCAGCTGTTCCTGGATTCTTGTTACGGTTTGTAAAGTGTAACCTCCTCTTCTATTTCCATGGTGTGATTGTGAATGTATTACTACATATAATCATACTTGGTGGTTTGGTAGAATCTTCCAGGGAAACCACCTGGACCACCTCCCCTACATGAAGAATTATAACTAGATATTCAGTGTCTTTAATAAATATAAAGATTATTTGGACTATTTCTTCTTGAATGCATCATGGTGGTTTGTCTTTCAATAAACTGGTATATTTCATCTAAATTTTCCAATTTAGGGACATGGAAGACTCATTTTAATGTCATTTAATGGTCCCAACTTTATTCCTGATATTATAATTTGCATTTCTCTCTTATGTCTTTTTTTATATTCTAGATTTTTTTTCATTTTTAAAACATCTTTAATATTTTTGCTCTTATCTTTATACCTTCTTAGTGCCCACTTTGCTCTAGGTTCATTTGGTTTTTCCTTTTCTAATTTTCTAAAATGGGAATTTGTATTTTTATTCATTTTGATGTAATAAAATAATTCTGTAATATTTCCCTCTGAAATTTAGTTGCAGCTCAGGGATTTTAGTATTTTGCTTTTTTATTTTTATTCAGGTCAAAGTATTTTCTAAGCTCTATTAATATTTACTTTTTGTCTGATGGATTATTTACATAGGCTAAAATGCTCCCAAATATTTGGAGTTTTTTTACTCTCTCTTTGTTTTTAATTTCTATCTTAATTTTATCATAATCAGGGAATACAATTTAAATATGATTTCAAGTCATTTAAACTAAGAATATTTTTATAATCAAAGTTAAGGTTTATCTTTGTGAAGATTCCACATACACTTGAAAATAATTTGTGTTTTGATACTGCTATATGGAATGTTCTGGAGGAATGTCAATTAAATTGCATTGATAGTTTTTTTTTCTGTTCTTAAATATATTTTCTGATATACAGTTGTCTTGCTTTATCAATTAGTGAAAGGGTACTGATTTGGCCAACAAATTGTGGATTTTTTTTTGTTTTCTTTTTAGTTTTATAAGTTTTATTCATGTACTTCAAGGTTCTCTTCATAGGTATATGAACATTCAGGAAGTCTTCTTGATAAATTGACATTATTATTATTTCATATTTATTATTTTATTCCTGGTCCATTTCCATGCTCTGAAGTACACTTTGTTTAATTTTAAAGTAGCTACTATATGTTAAGATGTGTGAGCGTCTGAGATTTTGTCCTATTTGCAAGCTCATCGTCAGCCAACCACAGCTTTAAGGATGTAGATAGAGGGTTCTCAAGTTGGAGACAAAAGAAAATTTATGCCTCACAAAAACAATAATATCTAGACTGTCAGTATTTTTTTTTTTTTTTTTTGGCATAGGTTTTCTAAGCCCGGGGTTTTACAGGGAAATAATTAAAGGATGCAGTGACTTATGCACATCAGTGGTTGATTATAGGTGAGGAAGATTCAGCTTCAAGTACCCACATCTTTTAAAGAGGGCTGTAATCAAGGCCAACATCATACTAAATGGGAGAAAACTAAAAGCATTTCCTCCAAAATAAAAAACAGGACAAGGTTGTCCACTCTTACCACTGCTGTTCAATACAGTATTGAAATTTTAGCCAGAGTAATTAGGCAAGAAGAGGAAATTAAAAAATGCAAATAGGAAGGGTAGAAGTCAAACTATCACTATATGCAGATGATATAATCCTATATTTAGAGGAAGTAAAAACCTTCACCAAAAGATTTCTAGAAATGATAAATTCAAACTGAGTAGCAGGATAAAAAATTGTCATACAAATTGGAGCTTTTCTATGCTCCAATAATGAATCTACTGGATGGAAAACAGGTAAACAATTCCATTTAAAAAAAAACCCACAAACAAAAAAGAAACAAAGAAAGGAACAAAAAATAACATATAAATAAATCTAACCAAGGAGGTAAAAGACCTCTGCAATGAAAATTATAGAACGCTGAAGAAATACATTTAATAAGACACTAGAGGATGAAAAGACTTCCCTTGTTCATGGATAGACAAAATTAATTTTGTTAAAATGACTATATTACCAAAAGTAGTCTATAGATTTAATGCAATACTGGCCCAATTACCAGTAAAATTCTTCACAGAACTAGGAAAAAAGTTCAAAAATTCAATATGGAAGATTAAAATAGCAAGAATAGCCAAAGCAATTCTAAGCAGAAATGAGCAATGCTGGAGGCATCACAATACCTGATTTTCAAATACAGTTCACAGCTGTACTAACAAATACAGCATGGTACTGGCATAAAAACAGACACTTAGACCAAGGGAATAGAAGACAAAGGGACAAACCCTCTCAGATGCCCTCATCCTTGACAAAGGTGCCAAAAACACGTGAGAGAAAAGACAGTCTTTCTGACAAATGGTACTGGAAAAACTGGATATCCATTTGTAAAAGAATGAAATTAGACCTCGATCTCTCACCCTGCATAAAAGCCAACTCAAAGTATATCAAAGACCTAGACTTTAATCAGAAAGTTTTCAATTCCTTGAAGAAAATTTAGGGTTAAAAATTCAGCCTATAGGTGCAGGCAACAACTTCCTCAATAGAACTCAATAGATCAGGACATAATGCCAAGAATTAATAAATGAAATGGCACCAAATGAAAAAGTTTATGCACAATAAAGGAAATAACAAAGCACACAATAAGAGAGCATACCAAACAGGATAAAATCTTTGCCGATACTCTTCTGACAGAACATTAATATCCAGAATGCATAAAGAACCTCAAAACATAACAATGAATGACAACTAACTCAATCAATAAGTGTGCAAATGATCTAAGGATACATTTCTCAAAAGAATAAATACCAAATGGCCAATAATTATATAAAAAGATGCTTAACAGCTTCAGCAATCAAGGAAATAAAAATTAAAACTATACTGAAATTTCATCTTGCTCCAATTAGAATGGCAATCATCAAGAAAACAAATCATAAAAAATGCTGGCAAGGATATAGGGGAAATGAAAGACTCCTGTTGGTTGGATTAAATTAGCACCACCACTAAGGAAATAAGTATGGAGTTTCCTCAAAAGAATTGGAATGAAATAACCATATGATCCAGCTACACCGCTTCTCAGCTCTTCTCCAAAAGAACTAAAGTTAGCATACTATATATATATATATATATGCTTATTTCTGTTGATAGCAACACAATTCACAATAAGCCCAGGTGTCTCTTAACAGATGAATGAATAAAGAAAATGTGATACATATACACAACGGAGTTTTATTCAATTATATTGAAAAATTTTCAAGTGAAAATTATGTCTTTTTCAGGAAAATGGATGGAACATGAGAGAGGTATGTTAAATAAAACAGCCAGACCCAGAAAGTCAGAGGTATTATGTTTAAGATAGAGAAGAGAAAAAAGAAAAAATGAAGTTGGGAATCTCATGAAAATATAAGGGAGACAGTAGAGTCGAGCAAGACCACCATGGAGAAGCAGAAGGAGAGGAAAAGGAGAGGATCAGGGAAATGAAATCTACCTAATTATGTTATGTGCACGTGCAATCATATCACATTAAATCCCACTATTATGCATAATTAAATTATATCCTTAAAAATATTAAAATAAAATGAACTATAAAGTGCCTACTATTATGGTTTGGATCTGAATATGTCACTCAAAGTAACTCACATGTCAGGCAATAGCAATGCTCAGTGGTGAAAAGATTGGATTGTGATTATTGTAACCTCATCAGTGGATTAATCCACTTGAGTTAATAATTTGAATAGACTACTGGGTGGTACCTGTAGGTAAGTGGGGTGCTAAGGAATGACCAAGGAATAAAGTCACTGGGGACGGTACCTTGTCACTGGCTTCTCATACACACTCTCTCTCTCTCTCTCTGGTTCCTAACTGTTGTTAACTGAGTAGCTGTCTTTCACTATGCCCTTCTACCATGATATTCTACCTCAATCCCATAGTAATGGAGTTGACTGACTATGGACTTTAACCACTGAAATCCTGAGCCCCAAATAAAATTTTCTTCCTCTGAGTTGTTCTTGTAAGGCATTTTAGTCACAGTGAAGAAAAGCTGACTAACACCCTTTAGTTCAAAGGAAGACACATGCACAATAGTATCTTTTTGTTTTCTCTTTGTTTCTTCTGTTGTTTTTTCTATGCCTACATACATTGGAACCTGAGAAGACATTGGTATATTTTTTGCTTACATATTTTACGTAAGAGGAGAAAACTAATCTATTTCTATGCAACAGGATATTTCACATTTTTGTTGCTCTTCCTTCACTGTGGTGGTTCCAAGTTTCCAGTTGGTATAATTTCCCTTCCGTCTGAATGAGTCTCTTTAGTACTTCTTCTACAGAAGATTTCCTGTTGAAGCATTTTATCATTTTTTCCTTCATCTAAGAACATATTTATTACATCTGGATTCCTTAAGAATATTTTAGTTCATTTAGATGAAATTGATGGTTCTTTACATTTGGCACTTTATAAGTAAAGTTTAATGTTTTCTGTTCTCCCCGAATTCTGTTGAGAAGCCCACAAACCATTTGAATTATTGTTCCCCTCTATATAATGCTTTGTTTTCCTTTAACTGCTTTAAATATTTTCTTTCTTTCTGTTTTGTAGCCTTTAGTAGTTTGTTTATGATGCTTCAGAGCCTGGATTGTTTTTTATTTACCCTACTTAGGGTTCATTGAGATTCTTTTTTTTTAATTTATTTATTTTGATTCATTGTACACAAACGGAGCACAGCTGTTATTTCTCTGGTTGTACATGAAGTAGAGTCACACCATCTGCACAATCACACATGTACACAGGGCAATGATGTCCGTCTCATTCTGTTATTATTCTTACCCCCCCCACCCCAACCCCACTCCTCCCTTCCTTCTTAGCAATCCATCCTTCCTCCATTCTTGACTCCCTTCCACCCTGCATCACGCATCATTATCCACTTATCCGAGAGATCATTCGGCAGTTGGTTTTGGGGATTGGCTAATCTCACTTAGCATGACACTCTCCAACTTCATCCATTTGCAAATGCCATAATTTTATTCTTCTTCATGGCTGAGTAATATTCCATTGTGTATATATACCACAGTTTCTTTATCCATTCATCTATTGAAGGGTATCTACGTTGGTTCCACAATTGAGCTATTGTGAATTGAGCAGCTATGAACATTGATGTGGCTGCATCACTGTAGTATGCTGATTTTAAGTCCTTTGGGTATAGGCCAAGGAGTGGGATAGCAGGGTCAAATTGTGGATCCATTCCGAGTTTTCTAAGGAATCTCCACACTGCTTTCCAGAGTGGCTGCACTTGTAACTTATGTATTTCACCCATCTTTTCAGCCATCTTTCTTCCATTATTTCTCCCCAAGTCAAACTCTTCCTCCTCTGTGTTTGGCATTCTGAAAACACGAATGTTAGTTAAGACATTGATTTTATCTCACAGTTCGCTGAAAATTTTTTTAAATTTTTTTTGTTTATTTTTCAGATGGGATAATTTCTATTGATGTATTTTCATTGCTATTATTTCATCTTTCCTCTGCTTTCCCTATCTTCTGTTGGAACCATCCATTGTATGTGTGTGTGGTGTGTTTACTTTATATCTTTTCTTCTAAAATGTTGAATCTGTTTATGTTCCAAAAGCATTCATTCTCATTTCTTGGGCCTTATTAATATTGGCTGCTTTAAAATATTTGATAACTTCAACATCTCTATATTTTCAGAGTTGACATCAGTTGATTTTCCCTTTTCAAGAAGTCATTACTCCATGTTCCTTCATGTGTTGAGAAGTTGTAGATTATATCTGAATTTTTTTGAAGACTATGTTTGAGTCTCAGAAACTTTTTTTTTTTTTTTTTTTTGGAACCAGGGATTGAACTCAGGG